>RWGZ01000488.1:482284-548645 GCA_009725065.1 Utricularia reniformis
GGGTTCGCATTTAGGGTTTGACAAGTAGCCTAATTTCTTAACAAATCTTCAATTTAGGGTTTTGACTTTCTTTTAAAGTTTTCTCAATAGTTTTATTAGTTCATTAATTGAATCTGAATTTTTATCGAGTTATCCAATCGTTTATAAATAGATGTAGAAATATTACTTCACAGTTTTGGATTTAGACCTATATTTTCAAATCCGTCATTTTATTAAATCAGAAAATTTCTAATTCACTAAAAACCGGTTCAAACTGTAAAAACTTTCAAAAGATTTAATTATATCATAATTTTTATAAAATTAATAAATTATTATGTTAATATAAGATATAATTTTATTAATATATAAAAAATGAAACAAATTTATAAGAATTTTATAAAAAATAATTGAAATTATTTTATATATTACGAATATCCATAAATAATTAAAATTTTAAAAAAAAAGATATTGAAAAAATATAATAAAATAATATTAAATTAAAAATAAAAATACAAAAATATAGTAGTTCAGTTCACGATCGAACTGTCTGGTTCAGTTCGAACCAGACAGTGAAATAAATTATTCACGATCGAACTGATTCAATCAGAAAGTTCAACTAAGGTTTAAAAACATAGCTTTCGAGTATTGATACAAGATTTGTTTAGTTCTCCGAATGTGATGTAATTTATAGAATATTTATCTGTACAACCATATATGCAAATGAATCGATTATGTTCTTGAATCTTTAGAGTTTAGTTGGTTAAAATTCAAGTTCAAACCTGATTTTTCGAAATGAGTCTTGCTCTATTTGAATTCAAATTGAAAAATGGCTAGTTTAATCCCCAAACTTTTATTTGATATTTATAGTTTTCATACTTTGATATGTGTGACAAATTTGGTCCAGAAGTGGCAAAATTAGTATCCAAAAATTTGAGGACCAATTTCGCCACATATATGAAACTTTGATAACTAAATTTGCCAAAAGTTACAAAATATGAGGACTAATTATGCCAAAAATACAAAGTTTTGGGATTTGTTTTGCTTCCACAAAACTTTGAGGACTAAATTTGTTAAAATGAAGAAAGTTTTAGAACTAAATTTATTAAATTATATAAACTTTTGGGACCTTAAATGCAATTCGCCCAATTCAAATTATTAACTAAGTGAATCAAAGTGAAATTGTTCACTAATAAATAATATTATACATATAATATCTTTATATATTAAAATATATTATTTTTAATGAAATCAAAATTCAAAATCAACCGGAACAAAATATGGAATTATCAATTTCTGAAATTCGAAGATAATATTATTTAGTTAAAAAAATGCTTAAACTTATAAAATATAAGATAAGCTATTTAAAGAGAGAATTTAACTAATTATTGATTATGGCTACTAGTTACTCGTTAATGGTGAAGTGTGCTGTATTATCACCTCCTGCGAAAAACGAGAGAAAAGTTCGTTCTATTTTGGAATAGTGATGAAGAAAGAGGGGCTGTGAAATATATTATTCGGAGCGATATGTAAACTATCATTTATCGATCGATATATCGGTCATACTCCCCGAATCGGAAGATATACTTTCATATCGATCGATATGTGAAATTACGATATAAAATATGGACCGATATCCGACACTATAACTCAATACCCCCATATCAATCAATATAAAAATATATATTTCGATTCATAAAGTATGAACGATATATAAATTAGTACCATATATTTTACGTGTCGTTCGATATAATATTTTATTAATATTATTATTTTATAATTTAATTTATTATATATTTTTAATTAATATATATATATATAATATAAATTATTTGATTTAATTTTATTAAAATATATAAACGTAGGCTATTTAGCAAATACTTNATTGGGCTGTGAGAATTCGTTTTGATTATTTAAATTGGCCCAACCGTTATCGGGTCTCACCCATTGCAGGGTACCCGGTCCTAGAGTTCTCATCATATATATATATATATATAATATAAATTATTTGATTTAATTTTATTAAAATATATAAACGTATGCTATTTAGCAAATACTTTATGAAAACATGCTATTTTGTAAAACATTTTTGTCAGATGGCTATTTTGCAAAATTGACCATGTTTTAACTAGTGATTCTCATGCACATCATCCTAATTTTTTTTATAAGAGTAGAAGTGTCAAATATCTTTAATTCATTTATAGTCTTATTTTTAAGAGCTTTTTACTACTCTTACCACTATTAAAGGATTAAATATATTAAAAAATATTGATTTTTTTTCTTATTTAATTAATAACACTGATTCTCGTCGTTTAAGCAATATATTATTATCAGAGGGTTAAATAACATCAGAAACCGAGCTACGGTTTTTATTTTTTATTTTTAAAAAAACATAGCCTGATTTCTTTTATTGCAGAAATCGGGCGATATTTTTTTAATAAATTGGGGCTGCTTTGCATTTCATAATAAACCAGACTAACGTTTGTATTCTTTTTTTTAAAAAAAGCATAGAACGATTTCTCTTTTTAAATAAACTGATGCTGCTTTACATTTCATAACAACCCCTTCGCTTCTTCTTGTTGATTTTACATTTTCACGTTGTTTTTGCCCCTAATCGAAGGTAACTTACAATTATTCTTGTTTGGGGCATCATTCTTGTTCAATTTTGACGATTTATTTTTTAATTGCAATGTTCATTTTCTACCTCCACCGAATTTTCCAACATTAGTTTATTCCTCGCGATTTTGCATTTTTCGGGTTTTCTTGCCCCCAATAGAAGGAAATTTACAATTATTCTTGTTTTGGTACTCATACTTGTTAAATTTTGACGATTTTTGTGGGTATTTCGTCTTTCGATTTCTTCTTAATTTAAGAAATGTAGGATAAACATTTTCGTCTTTTGATTTGGCACCAAAATTGCCCATTAGGGTTTATTTACGAAGTTTGAAAAGTGAGTATTTCGGCTTTCGATTTCGGCATAGTTCAACATATCTAGGTTAAGATTTTGAAGTTCTAATTTTGGAAACAAATAACATTGAATTATGGTTGAATTCCCACTTAAATTGGGAATTTTATAATTTTACGAATTTTGAAAATTTTCTTTAGCAAATTTTATGATTAGGGTCCAATTGCTACCAAATATTTGGATTAAGCTGATTATAAAATAGCAATTTATTGGGATAGTGATAATTTTCTGAGAACTATCAATTAGAATGTATATATATTTTGTAATAATAATAAAGTTTTAAATTTTTCGATAGCCAATTAGGTGTAATTGCTATTCACTTTTCAATTAATTTTTTTCAAAATTTAAGGTTAATTTGTTACTGATTTGCAAAAATTTAGGTGCATGGTTAATTTTCCAAAAATTTAGGATTCAAATTTGAGGAGAGAATAACATCCGTCTTAAAAATGACATTGTTTAATATTATATGGATTGTTATTTCCATATAATTTTTTTACTTATTAAATCTTCTAATTTTAATTTTCTTATAAGTTTTATTTTCTAATTTTTAAAAAAATTACAACTCGATTTCTATAGTAATAGAAACCTAGCTACCCTCAAATTACGTTATTTCACATGTCCATCACTACTATATATACAATTTATGCATTGGGTTTTTTTGGGATAGGTATTAAAAAAATTTGGTCAATGGAGATATTATAATTTTTTTTTGATATTATAATAGTTATTTATGTAAAAATACTAATATATCTTATTTATATATAAGGATAAATGTATTTTACTTATTGAAAATAATGGTCAATTAATTATTTCTTAAATTGTGGTGATGATTAGGAGTGTAAATAAGTTGAATTGAATCGAACTTTGGTGTTTTTTAAGGTTCGGGTTCGATATGGGTTCGTAAATTAAAATATCTATTGTTCGAAGTTCGCTTCAATTGAGGTTCGGGTTCGATTTGAGTTTGAATTAATTAAAAATAATATATATTTTAATCTATATAATATTAATATATATATATATATTATAATATTATTGGCTCATGAACTAGTTTGGCTCGATTATTTAGAAATTTGAGGTTTGAGTTTCGGTTCGCTAGGAATTCGAACTCGAATCTTGAACAGCTCGGCTCGAGAGGTTTGCGAACCGGTTCGATTCGTTTTCACCCCTAGTGGTGACAAAATTGTTTTATCAGCCACGACGAAAACATGATTTTTAGCATTAAATGTATCGAAATTTTGTTTTTGTTTTGTGTGCGTTTAAAAATATTGTTTCGGTAAATGTATCATAGTTTTAAATATGAATAAATCTCAACTTTAAAGGCTATTAAAGTTATTATAAATCAAATTTAACAAAATTATAAAACTACTTACCAAATATGCTTTTATTATATATGAAGACTTCAATTGTTAAAATTAAAAATATTAAAAACCAAATTCGACAGACACTAAACATTCATAATCAGTTTATGCCTTTATCAAATTTGCGTGTCACCCAAATTAAATATTTAACTGTAACATATAAGGGCACACGTACAATCCCATAATTAGAGACAAGAAAAGAGTTTGCATTGACGTTACAAAAAGTTGATTAGATAACATAAATGAGCAAAATATCGTCTCTTGTTCTATTTATTGTTCTCCTGCAAATTGCAATTCTCCATTTCAGAATGAAATTCCTAAAGACGATTTCAACTTCTCGACTTCAAGGTACGTTGTCGAGTACGGTAAAAACTCCGACATATAGCTTTGGCAAAGGTCATTTATAGCAACAGCAAGTTTAGGGATCTCAAGAGTTTCCTCATGAGACAAACTTCTCACAAATTTTGCAGGATTTCTGGACCAAAGCTCGCCGCTTGGTATTCTTCGTCCCGGAGGAACCACAGAGCCAGCTTCAAGGATAGAATGTGTCTCAACCAATGAACCCTCCATCAGAATAGAATGCTGACCGATGATGCACTCGGGTTCAATTGTGCAGGATCGTAGAAGAGAATACGCACCGATAGTAACGTATCGCTCGATCGTTGTTTCAGCGGGGAGACCTGCCAAACATATATTGGATCAAAAGGGCGTAAACCCGCATATTGTAGAAATCATATTGAAAAGGTTAGGTGAAGACGAAACCCATTAAAGATTTAATGAGCTGGGAGAGTATCTGTTTAGCTCAGTCCATAAGAGAAGTGAATCATATTAAAAAGATCAGGCCAAGCCAAACCAATTCCTCGTGACATCACATCCCTTGTAAACTAGAACATTTCTATTTATACAACCGATATGGAACAATATTTCAACGCATAGAAGGCACCAAACAAAACAAAAACACATACATTATATGCTTATGCATTCAGCCCATAAACACAATCCTCCATAGGAAACACAAATACAAAAAAGTAACATGTATATGGGAACAGGCTAAATAGTACTAAAGAAAATTCGCATATTTCAACTCCAAATGCTTTGATCTTCCTTTAGAAACTAGCTATATTTGAGCATTATAGACAATATTTATCTGGGAGTTAATCATTTCACTTACCAATACGAGATACTTCGAAAAAATTCAGCCTTAAAACCCTCTAACCAATACAGCCTTATCTCATGCTTACTTACAAGTTGCAAAAGGTAATGTAATCAAGCTGAAAATCTTGCTATAAAAAAGGTATAGGATAGCAGCAAAAAGTCTTGTTTCTTGTGAATTCTGGCAATTTTTGAAGAGAGTAGTTTCATGCACATAATGTTGAAATTATTGAGTGTTGTCGAAATTACGACTGGAGAGTGTGAATGAACATGATTATGGGAAGGAGGTGACACATTTAAAAGACTTAATCAAACCATTATGTGATGACATTCCTCACCCTTATAAACATAATCAACCATACTTATCTAATCGATGTGAGACAAATTCAACACTTCCCTAAAGTCCAACCACAAGCTTGGACTTACAAGTTAAGATGGGAGAGTGTGAACGAACGAGATTAAGGAAGGGTGCCACACATTTTATAAGACTTGATAAGTCATTGTAATGACATTCCCACCCTTATAAACCTAATCAACCTCAGTTTTGACAAATTCAACACATAATATTTCAGATCGAATACGTGATTGAACCAGATAAAACCAGAGCAAAATGATAGGCAACTGAACCAGATTTAAAAAATAAACGCAATTGACCTGTAGGAGAAGACCAGGCAGCATGAACAACGCATCGTTCCTGGACATTTGAACAAAACCCAACAGAAATTTTGTTAAGATCGCCCCGCAAAACGGCACCGTTCCACACTGAAGCACCGTCGTAGACAATAACTTGACCGGCCAATACAACATTAGGCGCTACATACGCATCGACTGCGATCTTAGGACACCACTGTCCCAAAGGGACGATCCTTCTCTGACCCCTATAGTCCCATTTAACTCGATTAGGTGACTCTCTAATAACTGGAGCAATTGGGCGTTCCGAATTTACAGCCAATTGGGCAGCTTCAGTTGAATAAGCACGTTCACAAACTCCATAAAGATTCCTCGCCACCAGCCTCCTCGATGTCCTGGCTAACACTGACATCTATTTGGCTTTTTCCTCTTCCTTGCTGATCGTAGAAAGCACAGGCTCGCTCAGAAAGGGAAATAGGGAACATAATGTCAAGAAGAGCCCTACTTATATCTTAATGAAATTAAGATATAAATAATGAATTAGTAATTCATGCGCCTAATTGATTTTAAATATAATTTTGACATATTTAGTAAAATAATGATTAAATTTATCTTCTTTTTTTCATAGTCAAAGCTAGAGGTGTGTTTCGGTCCGTGAAACAATTAAATGGTCAAAACTTTTACACTTAATCGGTTTTGTAATCCAAAATTTGAAAACCGAACTGTTTAACCGCTTTATAAATTAATAACCGATCGAAACCGAAACCGATGGTTAACTGGTTACCATTTAACCTATAATTTTTTTAAAATTTACTAGAAATTTTATTCCATAGTCAATCTATTTTTTAGAGCTTGATTTTCATGCTTTCGAGAACAATTTTCATATTTTCGAGAAATGAATTATATTAATCTAGATCAAGTATGGAACTCGGACTAAACTTTCGAGAACGATTTAGCAACAATTTAGCGTGTGTATTAATTAAATAATTTAATCGATTAACCGACATCAAAACCGATATTAATAAATAAAACTGATTATCGATCGTATAATCGTATTAACCGATATGAAACCGAACCGTAAAAATCAATTAACCGTATAACCGACACCGTTTAACCGATTAAAATCGGTTCGGTTGCACGGTTCCGAACCGTATCACCGAAACGGATCAATCGGTTCTACCAATTCAATCGTATATCGACCAAAAATTTGGTTTTATTCTTCAAAATCGTAAAAACTTGATTAAATGTTAAAAAACAGATTGAAGCACTAAGAAACAAGTTTAGTGGTTCAAAACTATCAAAACTGGTTCGACTAACTAAAATTGAACATATTCATCCAAAATTTTGACTTAGATGCTTAAATTTAGGTCAAAATAAAGGAAAAAATTGGAATTTTGTCTCATTGACACAATTAATGAAAAATTTAGGGTTTTACATTTACTTATTATTAAATATTATATTATTATTGTATTTTTAAAAAAATCGATTTGAAACGACCAACCATCCGATTCTCATAATAGAAGAGATTTTCGGTTCATTGATCAAACCTACAGCATAACTCTAATGATAGTTAACAATTCTAAGAAAAAAATATATTTAATCTTGATATTTTAACAATTTTCATTTTGCATAATTTATTTCAATTAAAGATATAAATCATATATATATTACGATGATTTCGTTTATAAACCAAATTTAAAACTAATTTATGTTAAATTTAACACTAATTTAAATTAACGTATAATATTGGTAATGTAATTAACAAAAGCAGGGGATCTTGTGGAAAGAAAAAAGGAAAGCTAACTGCCAATCCATGCTTCCATTTTTCAGTTATCTTCTTCATTCTCCTAGTTGTTCTTCTTTACCTTTTCTTGGTTTGTTCTTCTTTATCTTTCTTCCGATTCTCGCCGATGATTCTCCGCCGTGGTCGGAATTCATGCGCCTAATTGATGCTGACAGAGGCACACAACTCTCCGGTATGGCGGAGCTCAAAGCCTACTTCCGCCGTTTCGGTTATCTAGATAACAAAACCAGCGTCAACGAATTTTTCGATGAAGAATTCGAGATAGCGTTGCTCTCGTACCAGAAGAATCTAGGTTTATCCGAGACCGGAAAGCTTGATTACGAGACTATGAGCTTGATCGTCTCTCCGAGATGTGGAGTCAGCGATTCTAATCACGGCGCGATGACGTCACGAAGGTACGCTTTCTTCAACGGTGAACCGAGATGGAACCGTAACCTTCTCACGCTGTCTTACGCTTTCTCGCCTGTGGATACGATCACGTACATAAAACAGAGGACGTTCAAGGCGATTTTCGCGCGGGCGTTTTCGCGGTGGTCTGAAGTTATTCCGTTGAACTTCACAGAGATAGACGATTACTCCTTCGCGGATATCAAAATCGGATGGTACAGAGGCGACCATGGAGACGGAGAGCCTTTTGACGGTGTTCTAGGAGTTCTTGCCCACGCTTTTTCACCGGAGACGGGGAGGTTTCACCTCGACGCGTCGGAAATTTGGGCCGTGGATTTCTCGTCAGAAAAGTCTAAGGTGGCTGTGGATTTGGAATCAGTAGCGACTCATGAAATTGGGCATATTTTGGGACTGGGTCATTCGGCAGTAAAGGCAGCCGTCATGTACCCGAGTTTGAGTCCGAGAACCAAGAAAGTGGAGCTCCGAATCGATGATGTTGAGGGAATTCAGGCGTTATACGGGTCAAACCCGAATTACCATATTGGTTCTCTTATGGAATCGGATTTATCCACGGGTCGGATCTTGACCGGGTTAAGTTGGACTTGGACTGCCGTGGTGGTCTTTTTGTTGATATAATTTAATAAATTATATTTAAGTGTAATTAAAATTGTCAATTTGTCAAAGGTTACCTGTTACCCGTAGCCTCGGTGACTAGCGTGGAAATCTTAATAAATTAATGAATATTCGTTGATTTGTGAAACCACCTATATTTATATTACGACAACTTTCTATGAGAATAGTTAGTCATCTAACCAAATTGGTTCAACTTTGGATCATTAAAATTGGGTCTTTGTTGGGGTATGTGTTTATTATTTCAAGTCCTATATTATTTAGGTCATGTTTATGGATAGCCAACCGGATAGTTGATTAATTATAGAAATTTACATATTTTTTTATTTTAAATTATTTATTCTTATATTTTCTTACTTGCTTTGCCCTAAATACATGATTTACTGATACACCGATTTATATAATATATGAAAACATAAGATTTTTATGATTCGTTTAAGGATTGTATCCAATGAAGATCCGATGCATTTAGATTTGTGGATTCTTAATCGGGTTTGTGTCATGTTTGATGTACATGTATTTATGATGATCGGGTTGTGAGTTTGATCATAACCGGTCCGAACCAAACTCATACACATCCTTAGTATTATGTTTGCATTTACTAAAGTAGAACTCGTCGAACAAAAAGAACATTGAAAGGAATCATATTTTTGAAACGGAATTTAACAACAATTCTATGATTTTATAAATTATAATAATTATAAATATTATTAAAACTTGAAGTGCAAGACTATTTATATTTTATTTTCAAAAATTCTTAATTTTATAATGTTTCAATGTTCATTGATAAAATAATTTATGTTATCAATATTTACTCCTCCAATGTTTTTAGCAATATTTTAAAAATTGGTACCGACCAATATATCGTACAAATTCATTGAATCAGTATACTGGATATGTACATAATCTGTATCGAGATAATAAATTAAATTAAATTATTAATCTTTAGAAAATACACAGTTTTTAAGCAATTCTCAATTTATACGATTCATAATTAGAAAAAAATAAATTAATTAATATATACATATTAGACAAATAATACATATTTGTATAATATGTACATATTGGAAATTTAAAACACTACTTTTTGTTACAACTTCTTTCAACACAATAGTGTATTTATTATATTCTCTTATAATTTATCATGTAAAATATTACAAACGAGAAAATGGCGTCTTTGGTCTTCGTAGTTTGATCATTTTGGCAAATTTAGTCCTCCAAGTTTATTATGGTATTTTCAGTCCTCGAATTTTGGATATTTGGCAAAATCGGTCCTCCTATTTTGGAAAATTTGTCAAAATCAGTCCTCAAATTTCATATTTAGTTCTCCAAATGAAATCAAACAAAACCGGTCCATGTAGTTTGATCGTAGTGGCAAAATTAGTCTCCGTACTATATAAAAATGAAAATTACAAATTACAAACTTCGGAGACCAAATTTGTCATATACATAAAACTTGGAGGACCTAATTTGTCAAATGTGGTAAAGCATGAGGACTAATTTTGCCACAAATAAAGTTAAGAGACTTAATCTGCCACAATTGTCAAAATAGGAGGATCAAAATTGCCAAAATAGAAAACTACGAGGACGAAATTTGCGCGTCGCCCATTACAAACTCAAGCAATGTTATATTATTTGAGATCAATATATAACCACGACCAAAAGATATCTACAATGTTTTTTGGATTAAGCTGAAATTTAAGAAAATGGAATAGCCAAGTTTTTTTTTGACATGTGTTATTACCAAACTTTGAATTTTTTCCTCTCATCCAAAGTTTATACAATTAAGCACATTTTATCATCAAATTTCATAATTAATCTATAAATTTTGAATATGATAAAACATATCTCCATAATTTACACTTAATAGTAAAACCAACCCCCGTACTTTGTTAATTTGTCAATATTAGTCCATTTATTTTTTCACTCCATTAAATAACGACATAAATGTCTCGATTTTTATTATTCTTTGGCCCGATGCTCTTGCATTTGTGTCTTTATATCTGCGAAGGACGACGGACACAAAGCTTAACACATATGCATAAGACAATTTTGTCATTTAATTGGAATTTTTTTATCATTTAATTCATATCTCTAATGAGAAAGATTGTGCCAATTTTCTTGACTCCAAATGACAAAATTGAAAATATTGAATACCAATTTTACCATACAAATTGAATAATGAGGACTGATTTACCAAATATATCAATATATGAGAATACATTTTATCTATACAAAACTTTAAAAATTAAAATTATAAAATTATAGAGAATAATTTTAACAAATCTGTAAAATTGAGGGGATCAAATAAATTAGTTCATTAGAAAGATGTAGAAGACGATCTCGAAAGATTACATGCTATCAATTGCTTGGATCGATGACATGTGTCAATAGCTATGATGTCCAAATGCATTGGGGAGCGTGTCTCACCGGGCGTCTATGTTTGACAAAATGATCTAAGTAGGAACCCTAGAGACAATCTTGCTACGGCATGAATAAGACAAGTTATCCTTTAAAAGCACCCGATCTGCTCAAGGTTTGACGTCGTGTGCCCAGCTTCTATACCCGATCAAGTCCATTCGGACCGCTTCACAGCTTGGGGTTGATTTTGGCCTATACATCGACGGGTGCAAACCGGCCGACTAATGGGTACCCAATTCAATTGTCCCGTTTTCAATCATAGAAGTAACATGTAATTTAAGACAAAGAATTGGAAAAATATCAATATAATTTAAGACAAAGAATGATGTTGTCTAATTATGCACTCAACTTTGTAGATGAGTTTGGATTTATGTATGATGTGGTGGATCCAATCCATTTATGTCTTTCTCAAGCTTACGTTTCCCACAATCCATTCAATGACCACAAATCTCCGAATCCCCCAACTTGGAAAGCTTACGTAATAATTGATTATAATTAATTAATATCAAGTTTATTAATATAATGTGATACCATTGTATTGTGTTGTGAGATGATCATAATTTAAAAAAAACTATTTTTGTAATAACGATATACTGATATTGATTTCATGAAATAACTTTTTGCTCTTATTTTTAATTAATTGTGTATCACTTATAAATTATGTTTTATTATTAATTTATGAACGACTTGATATTTTGAAAACTAATTTTCTTAGTTATATATATTTTTATAATTCGACATTTATATTTTTGAGATATTTTAGGATTTTTTTGAATATCTATAAATTTTCTAATAAAGGGTAAAATTGAAATTTTATAATCTACGTTTTTCTAGCATTTGATATATGCATATTGCCAGGAAATCGTTGTTTTTTTGCGTTCTGAAAAAGATCATTTTAATTAATTTTTGATTTGTATTAAATAGAATCACGGTGTGGTGATCGAACTAACTACCAGTGTTCACCTACTTTTGAATACCTACTTTNCCTCATGAGACAAACTTCTCACAAATTTTGCAGGATTTCCGGACCAAAGCTCGCCGCTTGGTATTCTTCGTCCCGGAGGAACCACAGAGCCAGCTTCAAGGATAGAATGTGTCTCAACCAATGAACCCTCCATCAGAATAGAATGCTGACCAATGATGCACTCGGGTTCAATTGTGCAGGATCGTAGAAGAGAATACGCACCGATAGTAACGTATCGCTCGATCGTTGTTTCAGCGGGGAGACCTGCCAAACATATATTGGATCAAAAGGGCGTAAACCCGCATATTGTAGAAATCATATTGAAAAGGTTAGGTAAAGATTGAATGGGCCGGAAGAGTATCTGTTTAGCCCAATTCATAAGAAAAGTGAATCATCAGGCCAAGCCAAACCAATTCCTCGTGACATCATATCCCTTATAAACTAGAACATTTCTATTTATATAACCGACATGGAACAATATTTCAACGCATAGAAGGCACCAAACAAAACAAAAACACATACATTATATGCTTATGCATACAGCCCATAAACAGAATCCTCCATAGGAAACACAAATACAAAAAAGTAACATGTATATGGGAACAGGCTAAATAGTACTAAAGAAAATTCGCATATTTCAACTCCAAATGCTTTGATCTTCCTTTGGAAACTAGCTATATTTGAGCATTATAGGCAAAATATTTATCTGGGAGTTCATCATTTCACTTTCCAATACGAGATACTTCGAAAAAATTCAGCCTTAAAACCCTCTAACCAATACAGGCTTATCTCCTGCTTACTTACAAGTTGCAAAAGGTAATGTAATCAAGCTGAAAATCTTGCTATAAAAAAGGTATAGGATAGCAGCAAAAAGTATTGTTTCTTGTGAATTCTGGCAATTTTTGCTCCGAAAGCAATTTTGCAAATACATTTTTCCAAAGAGAGTAGTTTCATGCACATAATGTTGAAATTATTGAGTGTTGTCGAAATTACGACAGGAGAGTGTGAATGAACAGGATTACGGGAAGGAGGCCACACATTTAAAAGACTTAATCAAACCATTACGTGATGACATTCCTCACCCTTATAAACCTAATCAACCATACTTCTCTAATTGATGTGAGACAAATTCAACACTCCCCTAAAGTCCAACCATAAAGCTTGAACTTGCGAATTGAAATAAATCGAACCAACTCTGATACCATATTGAAATTAAGACGGGAGAGCGTGAACGAACGAGATTAAGGAAGGGTGCCACACATTTTATAAGACTTGATAAGTCATTGTGATGACATTCCCACCCTTATAAACCTAATCAACCTCAGTTTTGACAAATTCAACACATAATATTTCAGATCGAATACGTGATTGAACCAGATAAAACCAGAGCAAAATGATAGGCAACTGAACGAGATTTAAAAAATAAACGCAATTGACCTGTAGGAGAAGACCAGGCAGCATGAACAACGCATCGTTCCTGGACATTTGAACAAAACCCAACAGAAATTTTGTTAAGATCGCCCCGCAAAACGGCACCGTTCCACACTGAAGCACCGTCGTAGACAATAACTTGACCGGCCAATACAACATTAGGCGCTACATACGCATCGACTGCGATCTTAGGACACCACTGTCCCAAAGGGACGATCCTTCTCTGACCCCTATAGTCCCATTTAACTCGATTCGGTGACTCTCTAATAACTGGAGCAATTGGGCGTTCCGAATTTACAGCCAATTGGGCAGCTTCAGTCGAATAAGCACGTTCACAAACTCCATAAAGATTCCTCGCCACCAGCCTCCTCGTTGTCCTGGCTAAC
Organism: Utricularia reniformis; assembly: GCA_009725065.1. Taxonomy (NCBI): domain Eukaryota; kingdom Viridiplantae; phylum Streptophyta; class Magnoliopsida; order Lamiales; family Lentibulariaceae; genus Utricularia; species Utricularia reniformis. Next base: position 496,389 of record RWGZ01000488.1, read on the forward strand.
ACTGACATTTATTTGGCTTTTTCCTCTTCCTTGCTGATCGTAGAAAGCACAGGCTCGCTCAGAAAGGGAAATAGGGAACATAATGTCAGGAAGAGCCCTACTTATATCTTAATGAAATTAAGATATAAATAATGAATTTGTAATTCATGCGCCTAATTGATTTTAAATATAATTTTGACATATTTAGTAAAATAATGATTAAATTTATCTTTCTTTTTTACATAGTCAAAGCTAGGGGTGTGTTTGGATCTGTTAAACGGTTAAATCGTCAAAACTTTTATAGTTAATCATAACCCAAAATTTGAAAATCGAAACAGAACCGTTTAACCGCTTTATAAATTAATAACCGATCGAAACCGAAATCGATGGTTAACTGGCTACCGTTTAACCTATAATTTTTTAAAAATTTACTAGAAACTTTGTTCCATAGTCAATCTATTTTTTAGAGCTTGATTTTCATGCTTTCGAGAACAATTTTTATATTTTCGATAAATGAATTATATTAATCTAGATCAAGTATGGAACTTGGACTAAACTTTCGAGAACGATTTAGCAGCAATTTAGCATGTGTATTAATTAAATAATTTAATCGGTTAACCGATATCAAAACCGACATTAATAAATAAAACCGATTATCGATCGTATAATCGTATTAACCGATATGAAACCGAAAAGTTAAAATCAATTAACCGTATAACCGACACCGTTTAACCGATTAAAATCGGTTCGGTTGCACGGTTCATAACCGTATCACCGAAACGGATCAATCGGTTCTACCGATTCAATCGTATATCGACCAAAAATTTGGTTTTATTCTTCAAAATCGTAAAAACTTGATTAAATGTTAAAAAACAGATTGAAGCACTAAGAAACAAGTTTAGCGGTTCAAAACTGTCAAAACTGGTTCGACTAACTAAAATTGAACATATTCATCCAAAATTTTGACTTAAGATGCTTAAAGGAAAAAAATTGGAATTTTGTCTCATTAACACAATTAATGAAAAATTTAGGATTTTACATTTATTTATTATTAAATATTATATTATTATTTTATTTTTTTTAAATCGATTTGAAACAACCAACCATCCCATTCTTACAATATAAGAGATTTTCGGTTCATTGATCAAATCTAGAGCATAACTCTAATGATAGTTAACAATTCTAAGAAACAAATATATTTAATCTTGATATTTTAACAATTTTCATTTTGCATAATTTATTTCAATTAAAGATATAAAGTTAATATTATTATTTTAGTTAATAAATGAAAAATAATACATTACTAATCAAATAAATTATGTAAATTAAATATATTCAAACTTTATAAAGATTAAATGTTTTTGTGATATTAGAATGATTAATCATATGATATATAATGCATAATAAATCATATATATATTACGATGATTTCGTTTATAAACCAAATTTAAAACTAATTTATGTTAAATTTAACACTAATTTAAATTAACGTATAATATTGGTAATGTAATTAACAAAAGCAGGGGATCTTGTGGAAAGAAAAAAGGAAAGCTAACTGCCAATCCATGCTTCCATTTTTCAGTTATCTTCTTCATTCTCCTAGTTGTTCTTCTTTACCTTTTCTTGGTTTGTTCTTCTTTATCTTTCTTCCGATTCTCGCCGATGATTCTCCGCCGTGGTCGGAATTCATGCGCCTAATTGATGTTGACAGAGGCACACAACTCTCCGGTATGGCGGAGCTCAAAGCCTACTTCCGCCGTTTCGGTTATCTAGATAACAAAACCAGCGTCAACGAATTTTTCGATGAAGAATTCGAGATAGCGTTGCTCTCGTACCAGAAGAATCTAGGTTTATCCGAGACCGGAAAGCTTGATTACGAGACTATGAGCTTGATCGTCTCTCCGAGATGTGGAGTCAGCGATTCTAATCACGGCGCGATGACGTCACGAAGGTACGCTTTCTTCAACGGTGAACCGAGATGGAACCGTAACCTTCTCACGCTGTCTTACGCTTTCTCGCCTGTGGATACGATCACGTACATAAAACAGAGGACGTTCAAGGCGATTTTCGCGCGGGCGTTTTCGCGGTGGTCTGAAGTTATTCCGTTGAACTTCACAGAGATAGACGATTACTCCTTCGCGGATATCAAAATCGGATGGTACAGAGGCGACCATGGAGACGGAGAGCCTTTTGACGGTGTTCTAGGAGTTCTTGCCCACGCTTTTTCACCGGAGACGGGGAGGTTTCACCTCGACGCGTCGGAAATTTGGGCCGTGGATTTCTCGTCAGAAAAGTCTAAGGTGGCTGTGGATTTGGAATCAGTAGCGACTCATGAAATTGGGCATATTTTGGGACTGGGTCATTCGGCAGTAAAGGCAGCCGTCATGTACCCGAGTTTGAGTCCGAGAACCAAGAAAGTGGAGCTCCGAATCGATGATGTTGAGGGAATTCAGGCGTTATACGGGTCAAACCCGAATTACCATATTGGTTCTCTTATGGAATCGGATTTATCCGCGGGTCGGATCTTGACCGGGTTAAGTTGGACTTGGACTGCCGTGGTGGTCTTTTTGTTGATATAATTTAATAAATTATATTTAAGTGTAATTAAAATTGTCAATTTGTCAAAGGTTACCTGTTACCCGTAGCCTCGGTGACTAGCGTGGAAATCTTAATAAATTAATGAATATTCGTTGATTTGTGAAACCACCTATATTTATATTACGACAACTTTCTATGAGAATAGTTAGTCATCTAACCAAATTGGTTCAACTTTGGATCATTAAAATTGGGTCTTTGTTGGGGTATGTGTTTATTATTTCAAGTCCTATATTATTTAGGTCATGTTTATGGATAGCCAACCGGATAGTTGATTAATTATAGAAATTTACATATTTTTTTATTTTAAATTATTTATTCTTATATTTTCTTACTTGCTTTGCCCTAAATACATGATTTACTGATACACCGATTTATATAATATATGAAAACATAAGATTTTTATGATTCGTTTAAGGATTGTATCCAATGAAGATCCGATGCATTTAGATTTGTGGATTCTTAATTGGGTTTGTGTCATGTTTGATGCACATGTATTTATGATGATCGGGTTGTGAGTTTGATCATAACCGGTCCGAACCAAACTCATACACATCCTTAGTATTATGTTTGCATTTACTAAAGTAGAACTCGTCGAACAAAAAGAACATTGAAAGGAATCATATTTTTGAAACGGAATTTAACAACAATTCTATGATTTTATAAATTATAATAATTATAAATATTATTAAAACTTGAAGTGCAAGACTATTTATATTTTATTTTCAAAAATTCTTACTTTTATAATGTTTCAATGTTCATTGATAAAATAATTTATGTTATCAATATTTACTCCTCCAATGTTTTTAGCAATATTTTAAAAATTGGTACCGACCAGTATACCGTACAAACTCATTAAATCAGTATACTGGATATATACATGATCTGTATCGAGATAATAAAATAAATTAAATTATTAATCTTTAGAAAATACACAGTTTTTAAGCAATTCTCAATTTATACTATTCATAATTAGAAAAAAATTAATTAATTAATATATACATATTAGACAAATAATACATATTTGTATAATATGTACATATTGGAAATTTAAAACACTAGTTTTTGGTACAACTTCTTTCAACACAATAGTGTATTTATTATATTCTCTTATAATTTATCATGTGAAATATTACAAACTCAAGCAATGTTATATTATTTGAAATCAATATATAACCCAATGTTTTTATATCGGTCCGGAATTACGTACCGGTCCGGACCTGTATGAGCGGTACGACCGATATACCGGTCGGTACCAAATTTTATTTTATTTTATTTTTTTTAAAATTAATATTTAATTAGTTTTTTAGAATCAGACCCGAAAAACCTTGAAATCGACCCGAATACCCGGTATCGGGCGGTACGAAAAAAAATACCGATGCCGAACGAAATTTGACGTACCGAACTGTATACCGTCTGGTATGAAAACACTGTTATAACCACGACCAAAAGATATCTATACAATGTTTTTTGGATTAAGTTGAAATTTAAGAAAAAGGAATAGCCAAGTTTTTTTTGACATGTGTTATTACCAAACTTTGAATTTTGTCCTCTCATCCAAAGTTTATACAATTAGGCACGTTTTATCACCAAATTTCATAATTAATCCATAAATTTTGAATATGATAAAACATATCTCCATAATTTACACTTAATAGTAAAACCAACCCCCCTACTTTGTTAATTTGTCAAAATTAGTCCATTTATTTTTTCACTCCATTAAATAACGACTTAAATGTCTCGACTTTTATTATTCTTTGGCCGGATGCCCTTGCATTTGTGTCTTTATCTCTGCGAAGGACGATTGACACAAAGCTTAACACATATGCATCAGACAATTTTGTCATTTAATTGGAATTTTTTTATCATTTAATTCATATCTCTAATGAGACAGATTATGCCAATTTTCTTGACTCCAAATGACAAAATTGAAAACATTGAATACCAATTTTACCATACAAATTGAATAATGAGGACTCATTTGCCAAACATATCAATATAGGAGAATACACTTTATGTATACAAAACTTTAAAAATCAAAATTATCAAAATTATAAAATTATAGAGAATAATTTTAACAAATCTATAAAATTGAGGGGATCAAATAAATTAGTTCATTAGAAAGATGTAGAAGACCATCTCGAAAGATTACATGTCGTCAATTGCTTGGATCAATGACATGTGTCAATAGCTGTGATGTCCAAATGCACGGGGGAGCGTGTCTCACAGCTTCTAAGAACACCCGATCTGCTCTAAGAACACATGTGTCAATCTTTTGGCGGCATGAGTAAGACAAGTTATCCTCTAAGAACACCCGATCTGCTCAAGGTTCGACGTGGTGTGCCGAGCTTCTATACCCGATCAAGTCCATTCAGACCACTTCACAGCTTGGGATTGATTTTAACCTATGCATCGACGGGTGCGAACCAGCCGACTAATGGGTACCCAATTCAATTGTCCCGTTTTCAATCATAGAAGTAACATGTATTGGTTATTTTGTAAAAAATTGGAAAAATATCAATATAATTTAAGACAAAGAATGATGTTGTCTAATTATACACTCAACTTTGTAGATGAGTTTGGATTTATGTATGATGTGGTGGATCCAATCCATTTGTCTTTCTCAAGCTTACGTTTCCCACAATCCATTCAATGACCACAAATCTCCGAATCCCCCAACTTGGAAAGCTTACGTAATAATTGATTATAATTAAATAATATCGAATTTATTAATATAAGGTGATACCATTGTATTGTGTTGTGAGATGATCGTAATTTTAAAAAAATTATTTTTGTAATAACGATATACTGATATTGATTTCATGAAATGACTTTTTGCTCTTACTTTTAATTAATTGTGTATCACTTATAAATCATGTTTTATTATTAATTTATGAACGACTCGATATTTCGAAAACTAATTTTCTTAGTTATATATATTTTTATAATTCGACATTTATATTTTTGAGATATTTTGGGATTTTTTTAAATATCTATAAATTTTCTAATAAAGGGTAAAATTGAAATTTTATAATCTACGTTTTTCTAGCATTTGATATATGCATATTGCCAGGAAATCGTTGTTTTTTTGCGTTCTGAAAAAGACCATTTTAATTAATTTTTGATTTGTATTAAATAGAATCACGGTGTGGTGATCGAACTAACTACCAGTGTTCACCTACTTTTGAATACCTACTTTTGAATAACGGATGTCAAAATCCACGGGTTATATAACTGTTACAGTGTTATGTCAATTTTTTTTATTGAAATTTTGTTAATATATTTTTATTTAAGAAATTAACCCAACCATTCTATGGATTCCATAATGACATGACCAACTGACCCAAACAAAGTAATGTTTGTCCACGGGCCTTGAATTTATGGGTTGTGTAAATGACATATCCTCCAAATTACGAAATTACAAATATGATATATTTTTTGAGCAAAAATATGCATTTGTAGTCCTCAAACTTCAATTAAATACATATAACACACCTCAAATTTCCAATAGCGTTTATCATTGACACTTTAATAAACTCGTAAATTTCTAATATTTTATGCATAATTCTCGAATACCAATGGTAAATTTGTATAATTTTTCAAACGGGTCTTATTTGCGTACTTTGTGAGGGGTTTTCAAACGGTTTTCAACTTACGGAAAATCGGGTGCTAGAATATCAGAAGTAAAAAACAAACGGTATTGATAACTTTAGATGTCATTCTTACAATTTTGTAAGTTAAAGGACATATCATTTACACAACTCATAAGTTGAGGGACTAATCATGTAATTTTCTAGTGATTGATATAGATCATTGATCTCAAATACAATTTTTTCATTTAATAGAAATTTTTACCAGGTTATTGAATCATGTCAAACGGTTATTGCAACTTTATTTATTTATTTTTTTTAAAAAATAATAATATTAGTACTATTAAAATATATTTAGTTTTTTTAAAAAAATGCACACACGAACTGGATGGCTCAAATAGACGAATTAAAACTCGATGTTAAACCTGTTAAGATGGGGCAAAATAAAACCCTACATAAACTGTATAAATAATAATAAATTTATAAAAAATAATATTTTTTTTGTTATTAATATATAATTAAATAATATTCAAATCCACATGTTAAATGAAATTAATTACTCTTTCGTTTTAGAGATTTTCATTCCCACCAGCCAGCACAACGGTCACCTGCAATCCAAAGCTGACTTTTAAAATCTTGGCCGTACACCACAAAATCTTATTTTTTTCCATTAAATAATAATAAAAAATATTTCACCTATTTACAATATATATCACATTTCTCAGTCATAGATATATTTTCAAACCCAACCCAATTCATCATCAGTCGATCATTGGGAGGATTGACGATGGACCAACTAGATTTCTTTTAAAATAAATAAAATATATTTTATATTTTATTTAATTATAACATTGTTAAAAAATATTTTGTTATTGATATTTTAATAATACTAATGATTTAATTATTAATAAATTGCAATAACGATCCGAGTAATGATTCGATATTCCAATAAAAATTTAGGTTCAACGAAAAAATCATATTTAACACACATCCGAGTTCAAGTCGATGATTGTAATCTAGTTCCAATCTGGGTCGACCCGAACCAACAAATATCTATCCAAATTTAAAACATGGAAATAAACATGCCAAGAACAAATTTAAAGAAATTTATTATTAGTAAGAATGAAAATATTAGATTAAATCAATTACTTATAATATCACTCTATACATAAATTAAAATATTTTTATTTTTACCATCGCAATATTGTCCATAGAATTCATTGAACAACAAGAATTGATGCTTAAAATCATTCTAACATCATTGTGATTATTGTAATAACCAAATATGATTTTTTGCATAGCGACACAAATGACTGTAATAAGGGCAAAAATCATTAAACTTGATAAATCTTACTTGTATATAAGGGCATCACGTCCCGGTCCAACCCCAATATAGTGTATAGGTACACCTACAAGTTCTTCAATCCTTTCTATGTAGTTTCGAGCCAGTTTTGGAAGATCCGAATACCTTCTTATCGACGAAATATCAACTTGCCAACCCGGCATCGTTTCATATTCAACCTAAGCATATCAACAAATTCATAATTCACAGTCACTAGACGAAACGAAACAATGGTTAGTTTTAACGTACCTTTATTTGCTCGAGAACGTTAAGATCGGATGGGAAAGAGAGAACCGAAGAGGCATCGACGTTTTTATACGAGATTCCAAGTTGTATTTCTTGTAGATCAGATAAGACATCAAGTTTCGTAAGATTCAGTGACGAAAAACCATTTATTTGACAGCAATATTTCAATGCAATGATATCGAGCCAACCACAACGACGAGGTCGTCCCGTTGTGGTTCCAAATTCTTGTCCTGCAAATCTTAACATATCGCCATCTTTCCCTAATATTTCAGTAGGAAAAGGACCTGATCCAACTCGAGTTGTGTAAGCTTTAACCTACAATGATCAACGAGTTAAACGAGGGCTTGTTTATCACAAATTCGAAGAGATTTTAAGCGTACTTACGACACCAACAAGATCACCGAGAACCCTCGGAGCAATACCGAGACCGGTACAAATGCCTCCAGCAGAAGGATTTGATGAAGTAACGAAAGGGTACGTTCCGAAATCGATATCTAACATAGTTGCTTGACCACCTTCTACCAAGATTGTTTGCTTTTGAGAAATAGCATCATTAATGTAATGTACAGTATCAGTAATATACGGCTCGAGAATATCGTAATATCTCTTGTATCGTTCGACTTCTTCCTTGAGCATATTCGGATCATAGTTAAAACCCTTGAATCTTAATGCAGCATCAGATAGTAAAAGATCGAGTTTCTGAGAAAACGTATCCATATGCCTTAGATCACCTACTCGTATTCCATTACGAATCACCTTGCTAGAATAACAAGGCCCGATACCTCTCTTAGTTGTTCCGATGAATGAATTAGCAAGCTCGGCTTCTCTAAGTCCATCAATAACTTGATGAAAATCGAATAAAAGGTGAGCACGATCGGATATTAATATTCTTCCTTTGCATGAAACTCCATTTGATTCTAAATGATCAACTTCATCGAAAAAACCGGGAAGATGAATCACAACTCCATTACCAATTACACAGATAGTGTCCTCGTTTAGTATTCCAGGGGGAACGAGGTGAAGGGCGAATTTTTTTCCTTCAGCGTTATAAATAGTGTGACCAGCATTAGCTCCACCCTAAACATAGGCAAAAATCACATCTCAGCCAAGTTAAACATAATCACTTCGTAAGAACTTAAACAACGATTCGAATGAAGTGAATTTTCATCACCTTAAACCATCTAATGGAACATCACTTTAAGTTCAAAATGAACTAACCTCACTGAGATAACAGAAGGAAAATACCATGAAATATACAAGAACAGTAGCTAAACCCCCAAAACAATCGCGTAGCACATTCGAATCAGATCACTGGCTTGTTTTTTGCAATATTTTGTTAAACAAATAATCTCCAATCGATTTCAATACGCAAATGTCATGGAAATGTAGGGAAAAATCCATACATGGAATAGCAAATTTTGGGAAAAAGATTGAAATTTGGGAAAAGAGTCAATGATCGGAATGCTATCTCTTTGATTCAGAGCAAAGAAATAAAATTCAATCAAATAACAAGCAATCAGATATTTCAAAAACAACATTCTCAAAGTAATAAACAAGATACTAATCTTCCTTGTAATGTAAAAATTAGACCTAAACCAGAACCTGAATACAACCCATAATGCAAATACAATCGCGCATACCTGACAACGAGCGACGATATCGAAGTGCTTCGCAAGAATATCAACAATTTTTCCCTTTCCTTCGTCTCCCCACTGGCTTCCAAGCACACCGGTAACCTGACTCAGCGATCCAATCCTGTCGAGCCCAACTGTCGATTTGCACACGCCTTGCTCGATCACGGATGCGGAGCAAAAAACAAGACGACGCTGGCCGCCTTTCAAAAATGGAAGGCTGAAGTAGGCACCGGACCGCTTTACTTCCGGTCCAGCACTGCATAGAAACGACACGGAGGAGTAAGCGGCTGACGAGGAGATGCTCATGACAGCGGCGTAGAAGGGCAACAGTATTTTGCTTCTATTTTATTACAAATTTACAAATGTGATTATTTTGGGAACTCTAGTTAGTAATATTCAAATCAAAATAGAATATGTATCACATTCTATAATTTAGATTTTTTAACATTAGGGCACCACAAAGGTGCTGCCACCTTGGACTGTGGCAATATGGCAAACATTAGGGCAATATGGGTTTGCCACCTTGGACCTATGTTTTTAAACCGGTTTGATAGATCGAACCGGAAATCTTCAACTTCAGTAGAACCGGTACGAACCGTTGCACAAACCGTAATGAACCGTAAATATTTTAAAATGTTCTTCTATTTGAACCGAACCGCAAAATCTCCGATTCACTAAAAACCGGTTCGAACCGACGGTTCAACCCGCGGTTTTAAATCATAGCCTTGGACTGTCCATGGATATGATGAGGAGAGAGTATATCCTCTCATTTTTTTCACATTCTCATTTTTTTTTTCTATTTTTTATATTTTTTAATTTTTTTAAAAAATTCAAATTGTATTAAATTTTAATGATTAAATAAAAAAAATTATATTACGTATCGTAATTTGATTTTGTATGTTTCATTTTTCGTTATTTTGGTATTTTAATGATTATGAATAAAAATTTCTCAAGTTATAATGAATTGATAATAATTTATTAAAATAACAAAAATATATATGTTCGAATAAAGATGTAGTGATGAAAATGAAATCGATTATTTAAATAATAAAATAATATTGAGGAAAGAGAATAATGATGTATAGAAAAAGAAAATTTTGGGGAAAGAGAATGCTGATGTGGAGAAAGAGAAAGATGATGTGGAGAGATAGAAAGAACTGTCCGGAGATATGGATGTGGATGCCGTTAGGGGTGGGTGGGAAGGTGAGTTTTTTAGATAGCATTGTAACTTGTTAAAACGTAAAAAATAGCATTAATTTTCGATTGATTTTGTTTTTGTCATGAATTAATTTTGTTTTAGAAACATAGCACTGATTTGCAGTCTGTCATGATCAGCTTTTTTCGTAACTCGGTTTCTATAATTATAGAAACCGAGCTACCATTTTTTTTATATCGAAAAGGCATTATAAACAACAATTAAAAATAAAAAAAAATGGTAGCTTGGTTTATATAATTATAGAAACCGAGCTATGAAAAAAGCTGGCCGTGACAGACTGCAAATCAGTGCTATGTTTCTAAAACAAAATTAATTCATGACAAAAACAAAATCAATCGAAAATTAAGGTTATTTTTTAACAACATAACAAAATACAATGTTATGTAAAACAAAAAACTCGGTGGATATGGGTTAGGGCCACCCGTTAACTTGTACGGGTCGACCGATCTGATTGAAAAATTTTGTTGACCCATCAACAAATTAATCCAACGAATTGAAAATACAGTCCAACAGGTTAGCTGGTTAACATAATCTAAGCGCTAACTAAAAACTTAACTAAAAAATCTTTAATTTTAACCATAAAATTTTGGTTCATTTGAATTCATTGACCTATACAGATCGAATCGTACTGGTTGACAAGTTGAATTTTACGACTCAACCCGTACACTAATATTTGACGAGTCATCCATACTGGTTTGATCGATCCAACGGGTTGGACTGACCCATACTCACCCTTATTTAACATACATAAAACAAAAAATAAATTATAGTTTGTTTATTGAAAACATCACATTTTCGCGATAAATACGATTTAAAACTAATTATAGCACCAACCTCATTTAAAAAAGAATTAATTTAACCTTATTTCTAATACATAAATATGATTATCCTTATTGTTTTTATCTACAAGAGTATATTAGTTATTTTTTTAGTTCAATTTTTAAAATTAAGATGTGATATAATGCTTGTGAATTTTTAAATATATTTATTTAAATTGTGATAGGTTTATGTAAAAATGCTAATGTAGTTTTATATATAAAAAATAATAAATACAATAATATTATAGTTATTATAAGTAAGATAAATTAACCATTTTTTAAATGATGTCATAGCTGGTTTTAGTGTCGATGATAAAATCATGATTTTTAATGACAAATGTATCGTAATTTTACTTTTGTTTGTATGTGTTAAAAAAATCGCGATTTGAGAATCTCACAATTATTTTAATTGAGAAACCCAGCAAATCTAGTATTTTTACATAATTCATGAACTTAATTCCACAATATTTACATATCAAATATGTTAAATTTAATTCTAAAAGCAAAAAAAATCTTAAGAACAAAGGAATATATACTTATTGACACTTCAATATGAATTGAATGTGAACTCAAATTNAATTTCAGATCGATATGAGAAAGATGATATTACATTTGGACAAAAACACAGCAGAGTACTAAACTGTGCAGTAAGAAGCAATCACGAAATTGTAATAATACAAATGGGAACAGAGAATTGATCATATGCGTTTGCTTTCACTTTATTTCGCTATTCATTCGAAGCTCTCAGGCGTGCAATAAGCTCATCCTAATGATGCCATTAAAGCAAAATCTTATATAACATTATTCTATAGAGCAAAATCAAATGAAACTTGCCTTCTTTCCTTTTGCTGAAAGTCCTTTTTCCTTCAGAAGGCCACGGAGCTTCTCCACGGTTAAGCTCGGAAAATCATTGTTCGGTATCACTGACGATAAAGCTACATACGCAAATGGTGCACCACAAAAAATATGGAACAATACATTTAAGTTCATTTGAGATCATGATCATAAAAAACAAGAAAAGAGATATTAAATGCAAACTTGATCAAGGGGAGGAAGCCACAACCTTTTAAATGTGTGACTTCCTCCCCTTAATCCCGTTCGTTCACGCTCCTCCGTCGTAATTTCGACTAAACTCTATAATTCCAACATGGTATCAAAGCTGGTTGGTCAAATCTTGATTATATATACCGGGAAAGTCCGGTTCATTTAATTTCAAGTCCAAATTTGTCAGGTATTTGAACTTGAGGTTGAGGGGTACAAATTCAACAAAATGCAAACTTGGATCACCAAATGGATCTTGTAAACAGAAAATTAAGAAGAAAAAAATCACGAGCTAAATAAAAGACATCGCTTTGGAAGCCGAATTCGGAAACTCAAAGCCCAAAAAATAACATGCATGTGTTCACACAAATAGAATGAGAAAATCCATCTCTTGTAAAAAAATGATCTCACCCTGAGAAGATGAAAGTTGGGAGCAACTGGAAAGAGCTTTCTTCCCCGAAGCTTTATCGAGCACTTTGTCGGCTGGCCTGAGACACACCGAGGAGAAATTCATTAGGGGAGCATATTAAGAGAAGCCTGAATTCATTCAGTTCAATCACACCATAAGCTGACAGCAAATGTTAGTATGAGTGATTTCAAAGAGAACCAAGAGGGAAGTTAAGTTAAGCGATAACAGGTTCAAACTCTCTAAATTCATCTATCAAATAAAATGTGTTATTTTGAATGTGTAAGTTTAAAAAACATAAGGATCAGTTACCTTTTCCTTGTAGCCTGGTTTGCTGAGGTAGATTTCCCTTCTTTAGAATCACCCTTTGTATTCTTAAGCATAAGAGATCTAATTAATATATTTGTCTGGTTCGTCTTTATATGCTGGTCCTCTAAATGTTAAAAAACAAAACAAATTAAAGCTGAGAGTTAAACAGATATTTGGATATACATTTGCCCCGATGTATAAAATAGTGTAAAGACGATACCCCAAAAATTTGTTAATTGCATGCAAAGCCTCCAAAGTTTCAAAATCGTTAAAGAATGACCCTCGATGAATAGTAGCAGTTTTTTTTCGTATGAGTGGTTTTGACAATTTATGTGTTATTTTTAAAATTTTCAAAGTTTGGAAGCATAGCATTACATTGTTTCAATGTTTAGGGGTCAAATACAAACTATGGATGCATTTAAATATTAACGAGAATTAGGGTAAAATATAAACGGTTTTGGAACTTCGTAGACCAACCACACAATTCTTAAACTTTGAGGGCGTGTTGTTTACAACTTTAAAAAATTGGAGGATCAATAGCACACATTATATCAACTTCAGGAGCTTTTCATGCAATTTACAACTTCGGGAACTAATGAGAAACACCACTCATTCATGATTATGCTTAAAATTACCTGGAGGAGAAGTGTCATGATCACAAATGTAAACTCGTATCCCTCCCTACAATTACAAGCAGCAAAAAAGTTGACAACTCTCCAGGATACTAGAAATAGAGAAGATTAATAATTCACAAGATAAAAATATATAAGCAGATGAAGAATAACGAGGAACATAATGAACTATATGATGCTTGAGTTATCCAGAAAATTGCTAATCAAGTAACAAAAGAAACAAATATCAGTTTTACATCGATCAGAAACATTTCTATAGGGACACCCTCACGATACAAGTAACAAAATGAAGGCAACAAATTCAGTAGCCAAATTGACAATTTAGAAAATGAAATAGAGTAATTGCTAACAAACGACACTCCCACAATACAAGGGCATGAAAAAAATGTCAAATCATATGAAGGATTCAATGTAAAAGTAAAATAAAAGAAAATTAAGATTTTTAAGAAAAAAAAAAGTACCGGCTGCGACGAGGGGATAGTGGAGGAGAAGAGACCGCGAGAGGGAAGATTGGCAAGGAAATTGGAAGCGAAACCACAGGAATCCGACTTGATCCCAGAGGAGCTACCGTCCATGGAGGGCTTCACCTTTCAGTTCAACAGAGAAATGTAAGACAAAGCGAGGGTGAAAGTAATAATAGAGTGGGTATTTTCTGCAGTTAAATCTTGGATTTATTTTATTGAAAAACATATTTTTAATTAATTTCGTATTCAAATTAATCCTTCTTAATTTACATTATTTTAAATTTACAAAATGAGATGTTTTATACAAAGATTGGTCAATTAAAATCAATACATAGGTCAAAAAATTTCTAATAGTCCAGATCTATATAATCTATACCACCTGATGATATATTGGTGGGTACCAATTTATTTTTTTAGGATCGAATTTGAAAATACTTAGAATCCAATCCTAAACCTGGTACCGAATGCTATTGGAAAAAAATACTAATACTATACGATGTTTGATGTATCGATCGGTATGAAAACATGATGTTATGGTCCCTTTTCAGATGTACCAACAATCACTCGATTCGTCAGCCAACGAACTCGGTTTTGATTTATTTTTTATGGGGAATACGATTAAAACTAGAAACAATAAAGAGACACAGCGATTTATAGTGGAAACCCCAGGAATTGAGGAGAAAACCACTTGACTAAGATCGAATTACTCTCCTAGCCTGTTCACTAATCAAATAATTCATATAGAATACATCAGAAGCTCTTACGCGCCCAAAAGGTCCTGCTATTTCCGTTGTCGCGCTCTGTATTTATAGAGATAGTGGCGTGTGTAAATCACGCTCTGTAACCGCATCTGACAAGTTTGTTAGAGGTTGTTGTCGCGCGATATAAAACGAGGCTGGGACCGAGGCGTGGTCTGCATGAACGGGTCCGAGGCATGGTAAACGTGTGAAGGCCCGAAGCGTGGAAAGCGCGGGTTTGTAACGTTTGGACCGAACCACGGAGACAGTTACCAGAAAACACATTATTTCACCAATGTTATCTTCGGTCCTCTCGTGGAACATCGAGCCGCTTTTCGTTAAGTGTATAAATGGGCTGCACGAGTTTGCTTTCACCATTTGAATCGGTCCAATCGTTATTGAGTCTCATCCGTTACAGGGTGCATGGTCCTAGAGTTCTTATCACATGAATTAATCTAGGGATGTGCAACGGGTTGGTTGACCCAAAATCCGATAAATTTGAATCGTATGGGTTCGAGTTTAGGTCTTTGAAGTTGAATCTCGGTTTAATTGTCAAAATTAAAAACGACAATAGACAATTATATCATACATTATACTTTTGAGAAGTGATTTGACAAAAACTACAAGGTATATGAATTGATTTTGCAATATTCATATTTTAATGATCACAATGGCTAGAATCATACAATTTTAGAAAAAAAAATTATCAAATTAAATTTGCATATCCCCAATTGCTTTACAGTGATATATTATATTATTTTTGATTAATTTAGAATAATTAAATCGTAAGTTTGAAATAAATTAATAGGTCTAAAATTTCGGCTCCCGCTGCGGCGCAAGAGCTACCAGATAAACGATCGGCGGCCGCGGGCGCGAGGATTGCCAAAGTCTCTCCAAAATGCCAACTCTAACAAAGATAATTTCAATGGAAGAAGCATCTCAACACAACACCCCTGAGGATTGTTGGGTTGTTATCGACGGAAAAGTACATGCCTTTTTTCTTTACATTATCTTTTGTGATGCTGTTGATTGATAAGCTTCATGTTTTTTGATGGGCTATGCTTTGTTCAATTTTTAATTGCACTATTTTTAGTTTTAGCTTCTTCGATTTAACTCAGTGAGTAACCCTTGAATTTGTACGGTATAAACTAGAAACGGATTGTTTTTTTCGATGCTTGAACTCTTGCTTCAGTTGAATATATTAATTAATATGCGTACGTCTTGGAATCTTTCACTTGAGCAAGTTGAATTTTTATTTTTTATTGAGATTTGGATGCATATTTTACTGAATTGTGTGATCAGGGTTTTTTGAACTGCTTATATATTGCTAAACCTTATACCAAGCTCACCCATAAACGTAATTCATCAATTGTTTATCTGATTAAGTGTTTGCCTACAAGTTAGAGGGCTTTTTTCTTGCACATATTCTGTAGATTCATTGAAATTGTACACATTCTTGGTTTAACATGAGAATCTGCACTAAATATGAGAATATATCGGTTTAAACCGATCACAAAATTTATCTGATTAAGTGTTTGCCTACGAGTTATAGGGCTTGTTTATTGCACAGATTCTGTAGATTCATTGAAATTGTATACATTGATTATCAGATTCTTATCGACTAGATTTACGATGTATCATCATACTGTTTAAAGAATGACATTCCTGAATTATTATTACTTTTTGGACCATGAAATCTGATGTATGTTTATTATCGACTAGATTTACGATGCATCATCATACTGTTTAAAAAATGACATTCCTGAATTATTATTACTTTTTGGACCATGAAATCTGATGTACGTTTATTATCGACTAGATTTACGATGTATCGTCATACTTAGAAGAACATCCGGGAGGTGATGACGTTTTGCTTAGAGCCACTGGTATGTGTTTTGATATGCAATCTTTATTGCTTGAATTCTTCGCAAGTAAATTTTGGGTGTATAAATAAACGAGAATTTTAACTTATTTGAAGGAAAAGATGCAACAGAAGAATTTGAGGATGCCGGGCACAGTCGAAGTGCGAGGGAGCTTATGGAACAATTCTTTATTGGTGAACTTGATGAAGAAGCATCGACATTGATTCCGGAGCTTACGATATCACTCGAGAATGAAGAAGTTGATGATCTTAGAAACAAAATGTTGTATTTTGGTAAGAAATATTGGGTTGTTTCTGTGGGTGTGATCAGCTTATCAGTGATGGTTTCTTGGCTTTTTATAGTTAAGAAAAAGTAGGTGCAAATGCAAATGCAAATGCAAATGCAAATGCAAATGCAAATGCAAATGCAAATGCAAATGCAAATGCAAATGCAAATGCAAATGCAAATGAGGAAGAATGTTGGATGTATTTCATTGATTTTATAATTTTGATCATCAAAATTTCATTATTGTGTTAATTCTCATCCCATGTTTTTATACTGATTTTTTTTATATTGGGTTTTGTTTCTGAATTTTGTTGAGTTTGACCTTCCAAAAATAGTTAAATAATGTATTTAATTTTTTTAATACATAAAAAATCAAATTTGATATTCATCAGTATAATATCTAATATATCGATTGATGTGAAAATATTGTTATTATCTCAAATACAAAATGGTCAAATGCAAATTAGTTCTTGTATAAATTGACAAAATTATTCATCGAAGTTGATTGTGTATGTCAAAGTTCTTAATTTTGTTAAAAATAGTTCTCAAATTTTGTGCATAGTTTTAAACATTGATGATAGTTTAATTTCATTTTGTATTTTTAGGAACATTATTACAAAAAAAATAAAGTTTAGGAACTAAAAAGATGAATAATTGAAAAATATCAAAAATGATTCATAGTGATCATTAGCGGTGGGACACCAAACCACAAAAGTGCGAAACCAATAGGTCAAATACTGAACTTGATCGGTATTTTTTTCGTACCGTCTGATAGCAGGTATTAGAGTCACTTTCCGATTTTTTTCGGATCCAACACTAAAAAACTAATTAAATTTTATTTTTTAAAAAAATAAAATACTATTTCGTACCAACCGATATACCGATTGTACCGCTCATACCAATCTAGATCAGTACGGAATTCCATACCAATATGAAAACATCGGTTTTAAACCGTCAATCTCCAAAAAACAAACATCTCACGAGAATGTATTGATCAAACGATCTCTTTTTAAAACATTGCTAAAAATACTCAAATAAATACGAGTAACAAATTTGCCAAAAATACACAAATTTGAAGCGGATCCTAATCATGCGATACCGAAACAACAAATAAGTGCGGTAATAAAAACATTGATCTAGGAACAAAATTATGTTTCTACATGAAAACTTTGCATACAAATTTCTTTTAATCCTCGAACATACCTTTATCAGACAATCTCGATGATTCGGTTCCATTAACATGAAGCGGGTTCGAAATTTCACTACTAGATGACCCCAAAATGCTGTCCAAATCGAAATCATCATCGTCATCATCATCATCATCGTTCGGATCATACTCATCGTACTGCTTCGGTTTAATTCCACGAGCTTCTCTCTCCATTTGTTGCTTGATCGCATCTTCGTACGACATTTCATACCAAACCGTTCCATTTCCAACAATGGATTTGTTATGTGCTTCCGCTCTTCGTTCTTCTTTGCTCTTCTCCGAGTTTTTCGGTTCTCCCCAGTAATCGTATTTGTACAATGGACTATCAGGGTCATATTCATCTTTGAAAAAGCTAGGATCCGCATACCGACCCGGTTCGTCTATTGGCATACCAAGCGCTTGTCGGCTGCAAATTTCGAAACTTGTTATAACTTAAAATGTTAAATTTCTAGAATATAGTGTGCTCAGATATAACGTATAAGAGGGAGAAGACCACACTGTAAAATACTTAAACAAGTTATTTACAATGCTCCACGTTTCCTCTTATAAACCAATCCACACCATTTTCAATTTCTGACGTGGGACAAATTTCATTATTTCAACATATAAGCCATGCCAATTCAAATTCAGTTTAACGAGGCTCGATAAGGGAGTTATTCTGATCGTATACCGGTAAATATCGGTCATGACGTACCAGCTAATGTCACGGAGTAAAGCTTCTCTTTCTTCGAATGACCTGCGCCAATGAATGAGATCATACCCATTCATTTCTTCATGTCTCTTCAACATGTTAATTTTGTAGGATTCTCCCTTTTCTTCGGCTTCGTTCATCTTTTTACGATGGAACTACATAAAAATACGACAAAAATAGCGCTCGAATGATATCGAAATCAACACAAAATTCACACAGTAATAAAAGCCACGGCAACCAAACATTCTGAAAACACTACAGCAATAGAGCAGGCATAAAAGAAGGCAGAAGAACTAAAAAATACGAAATAAATATCGAGATAACTTTCGACATAAAAATACGATGAAACTACATAAAAATACGATAAAAAGGGCATTCGAATGATATCAAAATCGACACAATTCACACAGTAATAAAAGCCACGGCAACAAAACATTCCAAAAACGCTACAACAATAGAGCAGGCATAAAAGAAGACTGAAGAACCAAAACATACGAAATAAATATCGAGATAGCTTTCGACATAAAAATACGATCAAACTACATAAAAATACGACAAAAAGGGCTCTCGAATGATATCGAAATCGACACAATTCACACAGTAATAAAAGCCACGGCAACAAAACATTCTGAAAACGCTACAGAAATAGAGCAGGCATAAAAGAAGGCAGAAGAACCAAAACATACGAAATAAATATCGAGATAGCTTTCGACATAAAAATACGATGAAACTACATAAAAATACGACAAAAAGGGCTCTCGAATGATATCAAAATCGACACAATTCACACAGTAATAAAAGCCATGGCAACAAAACATTCTGAAAACGCTACAGAAATAGAGCAGGCATAAAAGAAGGCAGAAGAACCAAAAAATACGAAATAAATATCGAGATAGCTTTCGACACACCTGCCGTTCGGTGAGTGCAGCTTCCAAATCAAGGTCTTTTACACTTACTTTCTGCAAGTGAGGAGTAATGTGACATAAATATACACAAAGTTATAACTATGAGGAGTAAGAAATGAAAAGTAGTTACAATTGTGATTTCGGGAATTCGTGTTTTCCTGTAAATAGCTTCTCCATACTCTATCCTGTTATCATCATTAATCTCTTCATCATCGACCAACTCGGTTAGCTTTCGGCCTTCATACTTATCAGGGTTTATCTCCAAATCATCCATTATCAATTGTTCAGCATTATGGATCTCCCATAGCTGTATGAAACAAATGAATGTACGAAGTAGATTCAATCAATAGCACGTTATATAAATACTGTTCTACACGAGACATAACCGTGTAAATTTTCACTAAATGTGTGCAATCAAGGAAGTCATACCGATCAGTATCGCTTGTACTGGTCATGACCAACATGAGCGATTTTTACGATATACCGTTGGTATACCAATGTACATGTCACGACCTATATTTACCCGTATGACCGGTATACCACCAGTATGACTTCCCTGTGTGCAATATGAATTCATGGAAAAGTGCCCAAATGAAAATACCAAGTACATTGAATCAACAGCATGTTATCTAAATACCGTTCTACACAAGACAGAACATTGTAAATTTTCCACTAAACATGTGCAATCAAGGAAGTCATACCAATCGGTAACGCTCGTACTACCTGTCACGATCTATATTTTACCAATATGACCGGTATACCACCGGTATGAATTCCCTATGTACAATATGAATTCATGGAAAAGTGCCCAAATGAAACAAATGAAAATACCAAGTAGATTGAATCAACGGCACGTTATCTAAATACCGTTCTACACGAGACAGAACCGTGTACATTTTCCACTAAATATGTGCAATATGAATTCATGGAAAAGTGTTCATTTTCATTCAATGCATTAGAATTTTGTTCAAGCCACGAATACCTTATCAACATACGGATGATCTGACAACAAAGATTCCTCTTCCCATTTGATCTCAGGGTTCTTTATAGGTATTGGAGCCCTTCTACAATCACGCTTCAAAGACAAAAAAACACACATAAGCACTGAAAGGAAATATTACATTAAGCACCAGCAAAAAATGAGTGTTTCCAAATGCTTATTTGGTCATATAACATAAACAATGACCAATTATTAATTTATATTTTGTAACAGTTGATTTTGACAAAAATATAAGATCATTTTTTATGAACAAAGCCATGTTGTCGTTGATATACTTACACGTAATTCATCTGGATTCGTATCTTCGTCCCGGTGAAATATTGGTGGAAAATCAAATCTATTGAAGCTGAAGCTCGGAAATCAATTAAAACCAGTTAGATGAAGAGTCGAATATTACTAGAATGATGAGATAACAAATATTAATGAAGATCAGGAACAGGGACTTGCTTCAAATGAAACATGGCACATCATGTAGAACATTACAATATTAAAAATTCTGGAAGCTTACACCAGATGATCTATATTGGGATCGACAAACCGCATCTCTATAGGAAATCGAAATCTATATGGATCTCGTTTAGCCTGAAAAAGAGCTTAAAAACCAATAATGAATGATCATCAATATAAGTAAACATTAGTGGTCTAGTGATAATCCTCTGTGCATATATGCAGAAAAAAGCTCTTGCAAATTATTTTGATTCAAATCTTGTTTATTCATGTTCACTTTGCTAATTTCGGATAACATTATGATAAAATTAAAGGCAACAAAATAAAACTATAGCATAAAAATGAAACTACACGTTCCCATTACCGTATTTATTCGAATTTCAATTGTTCTTTCATCATTTTTATCATTCGCATACGAATTAGAAAGCCAAAACCTTATCATACCCAAATAAAATGGTATTCAATAGGAATGCATACTGACCAAAATTTCAACCATAACGTGCATTCCAACTTTAATGTGATGCCGGATCCAAAACCAATCATTTCCCTTTATTGGAACCCACCTACATGAGCCAAAATTCATTACCAGCACTTCAAAATTGGGTGTGCCACAAAATAGGATTGCATTTGAAGAACAGATAACACTCCAGGACATAAAATACACTTAATATTTCAGACTATAGACTTAAAGCAATCGAATTTGACTAAGTATAGACATATCTTTACTACAAATTCATTCAATTTTTTTTTAAAAAAACTATGTTTAAATGTTTTGAGACGATTATGTAGCAGGTAAAATCAGGACAAACTATGGATGATACCGCTAACCAGGACAAAAAACATATTGTATAAAAATAGTAAAGGAGTGAAACTGAGAAATCGGAGACACCGAGGTTCAAGATTTAGAGTTTTATTTATGGACAAGGAAACTCAAATTAAGGATCAGTTTCTAGTGATAAAAAGAAATATCGATACCCGTCGTAGACACCGCCAATGTCAACAAATGCACCTTGATAAAGATGAACAGCAACTACTTTACCAGTGCAAATCTGCGAAAGTGAAAACAAAAGGCAACAAGAATAAAATTTACCTCTCTAAGAGCTTATGAAATGCTGATAATCGTAAAAACAAACATGAGTAAAAGAAATAGAGAACATGGAATTTTTATAACAAGCAAAGATAAGAACAAAGAATTGAAATTATACGAAAAATGAAGGTAGAAGCATATAATTATTACTTACTTGCCCAGGGTAAAAGAATGGAAGTTCATACTGCAACAATAGGAGGGAGCGTGATGAGAAAAAACAAAAAATTATGTAACCATAACATAGTACACAAACAAGAAATGCATAATTGTTACAGCATATGATGGTTTCATACCATGTCCTTATTATAAGCCTTTCCTCTTTTCCTTCTTCCATGATGATAATCTTGGTCATACTGCATCAACACCATAAAATAGCATCAATCCCTAAGAAAAAGTTCTTCCACATAAACACATTAACAGAAGCAATCACAGGTAACAAACAGATTTTACTTTTCATTTTCTGTAATCTATGTAAAGTAAACATGAAGATGGTCACCTAAACCCCTTTTTTCTACTTTTTAAAGCATTCATTCTCAATACACTCAATTTACAACCCAAATGCCATGATTTGTTTGCTACGTCGTCTATTACCCAAATGTCATCACAATATTTTGGAAGCCTGGTGTGGTCAACCGGCCGCAGTTATATTCTATATTAACCAAGCATCATTAACTACATTCGTGTGACCGCAGAAAACTGCGGTGAACTCACAGTTCATTTAACCCAACGATGGCCCGAACGCAATTGTGAAATGCTCATTTTACTCTTCATAAATTAATAAGTGATACACAATTAACTAAAAGTAAAGGTAAAATAGTCATTTTATGAGATCACGATCATTGCACCGCTGTTTCAAAAACAATTTTTTTAAATCACGATCACCTCACCTCATAGCACAGTACAATCATTTCACCTCACCGTTATTTATTTAACATTGTTCCGAACGTACCATATATAAAGCATGTAATCCACCCAATAATCGAATATAAAAACTTTACTAAGCAAAGATATGACCATAACCAACCTTGTATGATTCTTCTTCGAGTTCATCCCTGTTCGCTTCAACCCACTCATTATATTGTTTCAAGAACATATTATACCTCTCATTGCATAAATTCAAAGTATCTTTCTCCACCTTATTTTCCAACTCCTCAATGTTTACTCTAATTCCAGAGTATATCTTATGAGCACCACGAATAAACTCCAATTCATCCTTATCAACTTCCCATCCTCTAGGCGGCCAATCCCTAGGCGGTACAAGACCTAACAACAATGGCCCAGACCACGAAGTCTCCAATGGCTCCGGAATTTCACTCTTAATCTCGAACTGCTTCGCGTAATATTCTTCCTCAGTAAGCCCCATCTCCTTAATTTTCTGTTTCCTGTATTTAGGGCTCAACATTTTGAAAGCCTCAATAGCTTCAGGTGTTTGAAGAGGAACTTCTTCACCTTCAGCGAGTGATTTCCGTGCAAAATCAGCTTCAGGACTGAGGATTTCTTCCCATGGAGCCCATCCCCTTTCAATCCAATTCTTTCGTCGGGCTTCATCTTCTGATTCTTTATCTTTGAGAGCGAAGAGTGCGAGGAACTCTTCATCGTCACCAACGGGTACCTCGTTGGGAGCATATGAACGAGGACGAGGGAAATTCAATTTTAAGTGTCTCTCTGGTAAATGGAAAACGCCATTTGGTAAGGGTTTAAGGAGGGTTTTTGAACCAGGAACAACAGAGGTTGGGAAGAAGGTATGGTTCCCAAGCATTTTTGAACCTCTATAGATTTGTTGGATAAAGACTGTAACTTAATCGTCTATCCATCAACTTGTCCATGTCTTACCGCAATGTTTTCATAATTGTATGTAATTGGGTACAGGTATGAGCTATATCACCGATATACGTGTGGTACCAAATATTTTTTTAATTTTATTTTTTTAAAATAATATTTAATTAATTTTTTAAAATTGGAATCCGAAAAAATCGGAAACCAATCCGAATACCCTATACCGGACAGAATAAAAAAAATACCGATTAAACCCGATATTTGACGTACCGAACTGGTATACCGTCGGAATGAAAACATTGTGTCTTACACAATTATTGAAAATTAAATTATTATAAATAGTTTTTTATTAATTTCAAAAATTTTAAAAATATTGTAAAGCCTAAAAATAATCTATATAATTTAGCAAATTTTCAAATTTTCATAATAATCATAATACTGAAAATATAAAATATAAAATTTTGACAAAACTAATTATCAAATTTCAATATATAGCAAAATTAATGGGAAAAAAAAGTGAAATAGCATTACTTTAGAAGCTTTTAAAAACATTGATTAAAAAAATATAACAAACTTGATGGACATTAATTACCATTTATCATTGCAAAAACAAAAAAATGTACCTTTAGTAAATTATATATGTATATATATCAATTCATACCGGGCCGGTATGACGAAAATCAGGCAGCACCCGTATTTCGACAAGTACTGCCCGGTATACCGACGATATACAGGTTCGGATCGAAACGGTACGCCGAATCGGTATGAAAACATTGATACATATATTAAATATCAAATATTAATATTTAATATTTAATATTTATGGTTAATATTATAACTTTTATGCTATCAATCATATATCGAGTGCGTTTAATACATCGATGTATCGCATCTACATTACTGTATCGAAATAATAAAATATTTTTTTTTCCGAAATTCATATATTTTTCCAAATCAAACAAACTAGATTTTAACCGACCTGATTAAAACATTGTCAATATTAAAACCTGCACTAGCCAATTTGACAGGTTTTGGGTTATCGAGTGTGTTTGAAGATACAGAATTTGTTTCAATTTTTCATTTGGGGGATAAAATCTTGAGGTAGGATATCAGTTTGAAGGCTTCGAAATTGTTTTAAAAAAATATTTACATATAAGTTAGGTTCTGATTTGTGTAAATTTGAACTAATTCAAAAAGAAGTGTTATGATTTTGAATTTTACATAACTAATCACTAATTTTATAAATTACAAATTCTATTTTATTAATTCTTTATTTGCATTGGTTAATTATTTGAATTGTTTAAAATCTTATGAATTGAATTTGTAATTTTCATTAATGCTACATAGTCTACTTTAGTACTCAATTTTACATATTTAATACTCATTATGTTATTAGTCATCCAATTCTTCAACATGGTATCAATATTAATTTAATTTATGATGAATTTGTTGTTAGTTGATGAACGTTGTGCTCAATTTTTATAGGTATTCGGATACTCTAAAATACCATCGTTTGCATTACTAAGTACCAATGTTTTTATACCGTCGGTATGCATAATTTCCCGCCTCACCGATAAAAAATCAAATACCGCCCGGTACACGTGACTTTGGGTCAGGTCCCGACCTGAACCGACCCAAATATGTTATTTTCAAAATCCCAAATCTCTATCTATTTTTTCCTTTCTTTTTCTATTTTTCCAAACGGCTCTGCAAGTCTGTATCTCTAAAATTTTTCGGCTTAGCATCTTTGATTCTGGGCAGTCCAATTTCAGAATTTGGAAACACAAAACTAGAGAAAACGAAGAAACCCAAACCTCGACTCGAGTTGGAGGAGGGAGCTTTCTTTGACCTGAGCAACATCATGTTTTCAAGATGTAGGTTTAAGGGGTGTCTTATCGTGTTTTCAAGACTGGGCAGTCTTAACAATTGATAGAATTGCGTTGAGGGTGTCCTATGGTGGTTTCAATGTGCTGCTGCCCACCAATTGCATTGTCTTAGCCCTTAGGTAACCTCTTCAAATTTCCATTTGAATTTGGGTCTATGATGCTTGAATAAATATTTGAATTACTTTGAAAGTCAAATGCTAGTTTCGGTGGATTATATTTTTTGAAATCAAAATAACAATTTTTTTGAATTTTTGTATGGTTAGGGTTTGCCGCCTGAACTATCTTACCGATTTTTTTTAATTGTTTTTGTTAGGTGACTTTTTATATCAATTGTTTTGATATTTGGTATGGTTATGGCTTGGCGTCCAAACAATCTTGTCGATTGTTTTTCAATGTCATTGTTGTTGATTTTGTAGTATGATTTGTTTGGATTGTTTGCTATTTTTAAATTCTTAAGATAGATATGGAAGAAGTTGGTTAGAGATCGGGAACTCCTAATGAAACTGTGTCATCTTCACAAGCTTCGATAGTGAAGAATAAGGACATTACATAGAAACATGTAGAAAAACTTGGAGCACATCATTTGAAGTGTAAGCATTGCTCTCATGAAGTGAGAGGTGGTGGAATTATAAGAATGAATGAACATTTGATTGGAAAAAGTGGTGATGTGAGAACATGTATCGTGTTTCCGAAAGTATTAGGATTGAGATAAGAAAATCAATGGAAGTCAACTCAAAGACAAAAAATGTTACAAGACAAAGAAAAATTGATGATTTCTCATATAATGATGTTGATAGTGAACAAGAGGATGATCTTATCGAGTTTGAATCAATTTCAACAGGTTCAAAAAAACCGACCAATGAGAATAAGAAACCGAAGAAAAATGTTCAACAAACTTTGGTTGGATGTTTGCCTGGAAAAGAAGCTACATCTCAAGCACACATGGAAATCGCCAAGTTTTTCTATGATCAATGTATATAAGTTAGAGTTCTTTAGTTCGATGTTTGCAAATGCGATTGCTTGTGGTCCTGGCTTCCAAGTGCCAAAATATCATGCATTTAGAAAAAAATTGTTACTTAGTACAAAAGTTGAAGTTGATGGTTGGATAGAAAGTTTGCGAGGAGATTAGAGTAAGTTCGGATGTACTATCATGGCATACGGTTGGACGAGTACTTCACAACGTGTTTTGATTAATTTTTTAATCTATTGTTCCAAATGAGTAGTATTTTGGAAATCAATTGATGCATCTGATATTGTTAGAAATGCAATTACTTTGGCGGATCTACTTGAAGAATGCATTCAATTTGTTTGTATAACGAACGTAGTTCAGATAGTGATAGATAATGGTTAAAATTTTAAGGCGGTTGGAAACTTAATCAATTATAGACATCCACACATAAGTTGAACACCTTGTGCCGCCCATTGTCTGAATTTGATGTTGAAAGAAATTGACCAACTTCCACATGTTGCTGATGTTGTCAAATAAGCTGCAAATATTTCAAAATGTGTGTATATCATTTGTTTTGGTTAGCTTGGTTGAGAAAGAGACTTGATTGGACTGAGATCAAACGACCTGGACCTACAAGATGCGCTATGATTTTTTTGTCTTTGCAGAGTGTATGCATACATAAACATGATCTGCAAGCTTTGGTTACAAAGAGAGATATTATAATGTTTAATTTGTATATGGAGATAAAGACACAAGAGTTTGTAGACACCATCTTTGATCGTCACTTTTTGGACCAAACAGATTTAATTGTTAAAGTGATGTTATCATTGCTACGAGTTTTGAGAGTTGTTGATAGTAATGCATCACCTTCTATGGAATTTGTGTACGCGGACATGAAGAAGACTAAATAAGAAATAAAGTCAGTGCTAAACAATGATAAAAATCAATATGACATTTATCTTGAAATTTGAAAGAGACGATGTGATACGCAATTTAAAAGACATATGTATGCTGCAGTATTTTGGTTGAATCCTATGTTTTTTTTACGAATGATTCATTGAAAGACAAACCAGATATTCAAGAGAGAATTTTATAAATTATTGTGTCTAATGGGGGAATTGACAAATATAAAATGATTGAAGAGATTATGACTTTTGAGAGAAAAGTATGAAGTTTTGGAAAGGAAATATCAATGAAGATGTCAGCTATATATCATCCAGGTAAAAGGTTTAAATGATTTTCAACTAATTCAAAAATATGTAATTATATTATTTCTTATTTAGTTCATTGGTGGTCGGTTTTTGGATACTCGGCATCACATTTGCGACAAGGTTTTTGGATTCTCGGCATCACGTTCACAGAGCGACGAGGTTGTTTGGTGATCGATTTTTCGGGTCTACGTCTCCTGACAATTGGCTCACGTTCATAATTAGTTGTCGATTGGGCTTGTTCATGTTGACTTGGTGTGATTCTTGATGAAGAAGCACGGTTCCGACCATTTTCACGATCGATTTGGATCGTGAAACGTTTTTTCCTATGTTATCCACGACGACGACGCCGTCGCTGCGACTCATCTACGTAAAATGGAAATAGAGCTTCTGACAGTAAACATGATCAATCGTAGGATGAAACTCAGACATATATATATTTTCAAGGCTATCAACTGTACAGATGTCATCCACATACGCATTGAGGATATTGTTAAATATGTTGCATGCTTGCACCTCAAGATAGTTAGCTAGAAAATTCATATAAAATATGTCAACCTGAAAAATGTACTTCTTTCTCGTCATCATGAGTGATATCATCGTCGTCGTACTCCGATGTAGAGTAGTCGTCGGAACAACTTCATTCTCATATTCTGAATCTTCATCACTCTCTGCAACAGTAAACATCTACGCGTTAGGTTCGTCGCCCGCAAAAAAATTAAACATGTCAATTAAAAAACAACAAAAAAAAACTCGTCTAATAATACGTTCATCACTAAGAAGATTCGTATCGCGTCGCTCATAATGATGTTCGTTGTTACCTACAAAGTTAAAATCTCACGAATATCCAATGTCTTCCCAAAACTGATGTTGTTGTCTTTCTTCGAGGAGTGGATCCAATAGTACATTCAAATCAATATCGATTCCTAAGATAAAGACCATGTAAAATAAATATCATTATTTATTATCTTGATTAGCGATTTAGTAAACATATTGTGTGGTTTCTAATTAAATTGTTAATTACAAAACATATTTTATGGTTTTTTTAATTCAAAATTTTTAACACTACATTGTCATTGTAATACATCAAAAATTACATAAATACATTATACGCAAATATTAAACAAATATTACTTTATAAAATTAAACACAAATACTATGTTTGAAAATTGCATTCACATACATCAAATATATAAAACCATTTATAATGTAATTACAAATTGACGTTTACAAATTTACATATTATAACTTAATTATACAAAACGCTTACCTGGAAGAATCAAATTATAATTTTGATTTGAATGTTCCCAAGTGTTATAATCATCAGCAAAAATACCCCAACCAGAACCAAAATTTTTTGTACGAAGGATCCATTCCGTAAAAGAACTTGTACATCTCTAAAATAAAATGAATCAAAATAATGAATGATTGATTATGTAAATTATATGATCTAACTTTCATTATATATAGAGATAGAACAATTATTATAACACCCTACATGCCATGAAATTATTAACTATAGCAACACATTTTGTAATATAATTTTGTTTGTGGATAATACTCAAATATTTTAATGTTAGTGGATGACAACCATTATTTGATTTTGAAAAAACTCTAATTATAATATTGTTATATCATAGATTAATATATATATATATTTCTTGTTCTTATTATTGATCAGTCAATTTCTTTTATTATCTTAGATTAAATTAATGAGACACGAGCGATATACGAGGTTGTGACCACAATATGTAAGCTTACGTTCTCGAGAGAGCAAAGTTCTTCGTTGGTTTCATTATGATAAATCAACAAATACAAGTACAATCAAGAGATATTATGAATCCGAATGAATACGGTTCGAGAAACGATCGATTTCAATCCGTCTGCCCGACTCGCCACAACCACGCGAGTGGCTAAGACAATTCCATGCGACAAGACAAGTCCATGCGACTAATCGAGTTCACGCAAGTCCTGATCAAGTCTCCAAGAAATAAGATATGAAACTTCGCAAATGACGATACGATGCAAAACCACGCAACTACAAAGAGCAAAAACACACGACTCAGGCCTAGGAGCAAGTCCATGTGACTCAAGTCCAAGAAGCAAGTTTGCGTGACTGGGGCGTGAAGAGCGGATACAAGCGAAAACTGTGCATTGGGAAGTGTGCCAAGAGCATGAACCTTTTTCTGGGGCCTAAGAACCTGTATTTATAAAAAAGCTGAGTTTAATAGGTCAACTTAGAGTTCAAAAGCCCAGTATTAGTCAATTTGGCCCGAGTTGCTCAAAAACGCCCAAATTCACCAGGATATGTGTTGTGATGTCCCGAATTTTGCGAAGTACATCTCGGTCGAATGATGATCATATGTAATGACAATAAAATATTATTGATCACTTCCTGAACTCTAAATACTTATAAGATATCACATAATATCAAAAAAACTCACCAACTAGCCCTCCGGGTGCCAAATTACGAAAATACCTCTGCATCATTCCGGACTGGAATCATCCAAAAGTGTTGAAAACATCATTAGAATTCCTATACGCGGGCTCGAGATGCCCAGATTACGAGAATACCCTCAAAGCTGTTTCATTCTGAAATTATAATAGAAAACCAAAAGTACCACTTAACTAATTTAGGCGAGCCCCGGGGGTATTATATGACATAAATAGCCTCGGGTAATATCAATATATATATTATATATTAATTATTTATTATATGGGTTAATGCTTAAAGTTTTATGCAATGCTATGTTGCACGGGTACATGGATGCGGGTGCAAGGTACGGGGTGCGGCGATTTTAGAAGTATCCCATTTAGGGTGCATCAAATTCAAGATAATAAAATAATCAATATTAATATATAAAATATTAAAAATTTCATACTGGTCCGGAATCACGTACCGATCCGAACTTGTATGAGCGATACAACTGGTCTCGTATACCGGCTGATACAAATTTTATTTTATTTTATTTTTTAAAAAATAATATTTAATTAGTTATTTTAGGGTCAGACTTGAAAACACACGGAAATCGACCATAATACCCGATACCGGGCGGTACAAAAAAAAATATCGGTATCAAACGAAATTTGACGTACCAGTATGAAGACATTGCTCTTATGCCTCTCATTAACCCTATTTTTTTAATATGTAGGGGTGCGTGAATATGCACATCCATGTACCTAACACGCACCCATGCATAGAATTTTCAAATTTCATGCACACGTACAACATAGATGCAATGTATTAAAAATCAATATGGCGATATTTAAAATGGATTCAATATATTGGTATTCGACATATGTATAAATTATATAAGAATAATAAAATAAATTAGGTTATTTAACCACTTTTTAATTTTAATTTTAGTTAGACATACTTGGTCCGCTACATTTAATGATTTTGGCAAATCAATTCACAAACTTTAATTTTGTGTAAATTTTGAGGACCAAATTTACAAATATTTAATTTCATACCAATTGAAATTAGATCGATCCACAAACTTTATATTTTTCATGAATTTAAATTTCTGATATATTGAAAAATTAAGGCATTATCTATTTAGCGGAGAGTTAAATAAACTATTGGTTGGAGTTTTAATCAGATTGGTTAATATCTATTTGTTTGATGTTGGAGAATTGACATATTTTCTATATGTTAAAGAAAATGTAAATGCGTACATCGATGTATTAAATGCATTCCATACATAATTGATAGCATAAAAGTTATAATATCAACTATAAACATTAAATATTAATATTTAATATATGTATACATATATAATTTACTAACGTACATTTTATTTGGTTTTTGCAATGATAAATGGTAACTACTCTTATATTTTCTATATTTTTATAGTGGGTTTTATTAAAAGCTTCTTTTAAAAAGTATTGATACTTGACCATGATTTGTGGCTTATTCGTCCAAATAATACTACATTTTCGTCTATTTATTCTTTTAGTGCAGTCCGTGTTTCGAGAATACGACAACGTTCTCAACCTGGGGCCCATTTGACATAGCTGCATTCCCCGGACATGGCCACAGGCCCACGACGTGGCTGGGGACTATGTCAAATGCAGCCATGGGATTAGAACGCATCCCCATTCCCAAAATGTAGACTACACTAACACAATAAATTGACTAATCGCATGATTTGGAGCCTGACAATGCCATTTAGCCTTTTTCTCCAATAATCTACACAGATAAAGTCATGTAAGTGACAAAAATCAAACTTTTGAAATATCTTTCACAACTTTTTGGATCACATTTTTCGAATTTTGAAAGCTTTAAATATTAATTTTGCAAATGCAAAGTTAATGACTAAAGAAACTAAAAAGTTAAAAATATAGTGATTTTGTAACTAGCATACAAACTTTAAAATAATATAAATCAAAAGTTTGTAAATTCACTAAATTGGATGCAATCCCCAATATTGATATAATACATATTAATTCTCAACTTTTTAAACTATATACATCATACTATCAATGTTTAAGAATTACGTAGTTAAACCTTGAAGTTCCAAATTTGTTTAAATTTCATTCTAACATTCATTAATGTATTAAATGTATCAAAAATTTGTACTTGAAATCTCAACCTTAAAAAATGTAATAATCGAAAAATTATAAAATAATACATAAATTATCACACATTGATACAAAAATGCTGAAAACCACAAAAATGCTATGCAACTTCTAAACTTATAGAACATCCCTTTACATTATTTTAAACATACTGGGCACCATCGAAATTATATTATCGTTAGAAATATGAAGATAAGCAAATAGAAATAACCAGATAGAAACCTAAAACATAACTTTCAGAACCTTACGAAGAAGCATAAGCTTTTCCAGAGAAATTACCAACTATTACAGGACGATAAGTGTTCGTCGAATCTAATCATTATAATGTTGACAATAATAATGTTGCTGCCTGATTTTCCTAACAACACATGGAGACAAGAAATCAAAGTTGTTCTCAATCCAAGCGAATAAAACAAGCATTAACAGGAATTAAGATGGTCCAAGCTCATCACATTTTTAAGACAGTTATGAAAACAAACTGTTAAAGCTCATCACATTTTTAAGACAATTATGAAAACAAACTGTTAAAGCTCATCACATTTTTAAGACAAGTAAGAAAACTTATGTTTTTTCGACTCCTACTTGACGGTTTTGTTTCAAACATATTATACAAATAGAGTATGGAATGCCTTGTCACAATTCTTTTAAAGGCTTGTTTAACTAGACTAAGTGAAACAGTTCAAGTTCTTATTTCAAAGAGCAACTCAATGGACAAAATAGCAAGCTAAAAGTAGATAAATGAACACATACAAAACAATGAGAACAGTAGTTATCTCATTATACTTTTCCCAAATTGAAACAAAAGCTATCTGTGATTGCTTGCTAAGTGCAAACATTTTTGAACAATTAGAAAACCAAAGCCAATGCAAGAAAAATACTCAATCATGAAAAAATTACTCATCGACGATGAAATAAAACTTGCATCTTCTAAACAAAAAAAATGCCAATCAAATTACAGCTATAGAGAAGAAAGCTCGAACCGAGATTAGCAAGGCATAACAAACAAAACAATGAGATCAGACCCTCAACTCCATTAGTTATCTCATTAGACTTTTCCCAAATTGAAACAAAAGCGATCTGTGATTGCTTGCTAAGTGCAAACATTTTTGACCAATTAGAAAACCAAAGCCAATGCAAGAAAAATACTCAATCATGAAAAAATTACTCATCGACGATGAAATAAAACTTGCATCTTCTAAACAAAAAAATGGCAATCAAATTACAACTACTAGAGAAGAAAGCAGGAACCAAGATTAGCACGGAATCACAAACAAAACAATGAGATCAGACCCTCAACTCCATTAGTTATCTCATTATACTTTTCCCAAATTGAAAAAAAAGCAATCTGTGATTACTTGCTAAGTGCAATAATCTTTTTACCAATTAGAAAACCGAAGTCAATGTGAGAAAAATACTCAATCATGAGTAAATTACTCATCAACCATGAAATAAAACTTACACCTTCTAAACAACAAAATGGCAATCAAATCACAGTTACTAGAGAAGAAAGCATGAAGCAATGTTGCTAATAATCGCCATTAACACGGAATCACAAAGAAAGGAAACATATTTACTACCATTGATGAAAACTACCTCATCTCCTCATAGAAGAGAATCCTGAAGCTTTCCTTGATTTTGACAGCAAAGCCTTTACTCTTTCTTTTTCCAACTTCTCTCTGTTTAGCCTCTCCGCCCTCAACTCCTCCATAGTTTTCTTTCCACCAATATTTCTGGTTTTCTTCAACCCCGTGACAGAGTGTTCCTCTTCATCATCATCTTCTTCTTCATTGCTCTGAATAGACACTTTATGCTCCATATACCACGGTAATTTCACGCCTTTACCTACAATACCATAACCCATACGGTATTTTTCATCCTCAGGACCAACTACCCTAACTTCCTCCTTCTTCACCTTCTTATTCCTGTTCTTATCATCTGCAAACTTCCCCTTCCGCTTACTCTCTTTCACATCAGGATCCTTAACTATGTCAAAAATTCTAATCCCTTCGAACAAATTGATATGCTTAGATTCAGACTCTGATTCCAAAGGAATTTCAGAAGATTCAATCTGATTAGAGGCTGAAGAAGGATCTAATTCAACTTGAGTGGAAATCCGGCTAGGTATTCCTCGCGCTTCCCGGAGCTTTTCAAGCCTAACCTCGGAATCACGCCTCCGCGATTGTTCCCGCTTAAGGTGCTCCTCCTTGGCCGCTGCTTCCTCATCTTGTCGAACTTTCTCTCGATTATCGTAATTGTACACATTCCATCGCTTTTGTGGAAGAATATTCAAACCTCCATGCCCTCCCATGATCAAGAAGAATCGTTTTCCGTCTAGGTGTTTACCGCAAGTACGACGTCGTCTCCGACTCTCGATTGGGGTTTATATAGATTACTATTATATTCTATATTTAATCATTAATAAATTATATATTTGTTCCAATATTTAAAAACACGGAAGTTGGATTAAAATGTTATCATAAGAGATCCGTTCTTTAAAGGTTAGATTGTTTAATAGATTTGATTTTTAGATTCTTTAAAAGTTAGTATTAAATCATTTAAAACTATTAATATTAAAAAATGCTTTTAAAATACAAATATTACGAAGAATATATTTTTTAAATAAATAATATTCTACGGAATATTTAATATATTTTAATAGTATGACCATTGTATCCAATTGTTTTTCATAACATTTCTTTATCCTATATTGATTATTCCAATTTCTTATAATATTACCCGTCTATATCGATTATCGCTAAAAAAATTTATCTTCACAATTCATCTTTATTACTCATATATGTCATTTTATTAGTGTTGTTTGGAAGGACATCGCATCGCCCTATGTGGTAAACGTGTCGTAGTTGTATTATATTTTAATCAAATATCATTAATAATTGCGTTCGATGTGGTGAACGTGTCTGTTATGGTCCCTTTTTAGGAGTTCGATAAACGAACTCGGTTCTGATTTCTTTAAAATGTGGAAGACGATCAAAAGCTAAAAAACAAAATAAACGCACGGCAATATATAGTGGAAACCCCGTGAATTGTGGTGAAAACCACTCGACTAAGAGCTGATTATGCTATTAGCATGCTCACTAATAAAATAACTCAGTTCATACAAGACAGGTTAATGAAAATGACGAGGTAAAGAAAGCAAGAAGAATCCGGCAGAGTAACAGCCTGTTCTTCCGGGTCCAAAGGGTCCTGTCTTTTCCTTCGTCTTGCCCTGTATTTATAGAGTTGCCGGCGAGTGTAATCCACGTCCTGTAACCGCCTCTGACAAGTTTGTTAGAGGTTGTTATCACAAGATGTAAAACGGGGCTGGGACCGATGCGTGGTCTGCGTGATTGGGCCCGAAGCATGATAAACGTGACAGGGCCCGAAGCGTGGAACGCGTGAGCCTGTAACCGTTTTGTAACTGTTCGGACCGAACCCCGGAGCCAGTTGGCGGATAACGCTTTTATTTACTAAGGTTATCTTCGGTCCTATGTGTTGAACATCGGGCTGCTCTTCGTGAAGGTGTAAGTGGGCTGTAAGTGTTCGTTCTGATTATTTAAGTCGGCCCAACTGCTATCGGGCTTCGCCCACTACAGGGTACCCGGTCCTAGAGTTCTCATCACTAGCCCCTAGGGCTTGATTGCCAATCGCAGAGGTGATGCAAGGACGATCACATGATGTATATACATTCATGGGAACTGGGGACCGTACCTGTAGATAGTGAGAGTCCAGAGACTGATCTTTGCCTTAGTGCAGGGGTCGGTTATGCTTAAAATTTGCTAAGATAGGTTTAAATTACCTTTTTACCCTTGAAATCCTTTAAATATTAATATCTTGACCCACGCCTCTTCATATTCGAAAGTTCAAGACGCGTGATGAGTGCAGTTCGTACTGTCACAGTTTTGGACAGTATTACGTGGCAGCGCACCATTGGTTGGGAGATTAATATTTAAGTCGGGGTTCTGGGCACTGTTTCTTCACATCGTCATTTTCGTGAGAAAAATTTGCCGTCAAGCTCTGTGCTCTCAATCGCTATTTCGTCGAACCGCCTTTTCAATCTTTTCTTTCTAAGGTAAACGCTTATGGCTCCTAACAAAACGCGTTATCCCTCTATGTCTGAGTTGGACATTGAGGAATTTAGGTCTAGGTTTTCAATCCTAGCACATTACTCTATCTGGAAGGGACGGGAAGATGTTCCCTGTTTCCTTCCGGCGGAGATGAATGTGCCGGCATCAGCCCTTCCGGTTAGTTACGCCTCCCTTAAGTGCGGGCTTCGCTTTCCGCTACATCCCTTTGTAGCGGCCGTACTTAAGGAGATTCATTGCCCTACTTTTGCATTGTTCCCGGACAGTTATGTGTATATTATATCGTTTATCTTTTATTGTCACCAACAGCGTCGGGCCCCAACCTTAGAACATTTCTTTAATCTGTTCTTGGTTGGGTCCCGAAAGGGGAAAGGTCTGTTGGGGTGTCGTAAGTTGTACTATATAGCTGTGCGCACCAAAGAGTGCGCAATTGTAGATAAAGAGGAGTCTCTTCATGCGTGGGAGACTTGTTATGTGTGGATGACAGTTCCGCAAGAGGATCTGTTGAAAGTATGGCCACGCATAACACACCCACGCATAGGGAAATTGGACCGAAGCAGGTTCAACCCCCCCGCACGGACACCGCAAACACTCTTGCGTTGTTCCCCCCTCCCGAAGCACGCCTGAAGCGAATAGATCTGCTTCGGGAGAGAAGATTAATAGAGATATGTGTTGCGGGTAGGACCGGAGCCCCAGCCCCGAAGGGGGTTTTATCTTCTAGCTCAGATTCAGATCCATCAGAAGGATCGGGTATGAGATAGTACTTGTGTTTTACTTAATCCTGATCCTTATGTATCCTTTTTGCAGATTCAACTGAGATGATGCCGAGCGCCCGCTTTAAACGTATGGCATCTACTTCGGTCCGTCCCTCTGAGGGACAAAGGGAAGCATCGGGCAGCGCTGAAGCAAGTGAATCGGCAACGGGAGGCACGGTGGTCCCTTCGGGGTCAGGGAATCCCCCGGTACAAACAACCAGCGCGGGCACATTGACCCTTCGCTGCACCGGGCAGTCCTCAAGCGGAGAGGGGCCTGCCTTTCGGGTATTTGGAGTTGTAGAGGAGGTGATAAAGGCACGGATTCGTTCTCTGAGCTTATCCAACCTCTATCAAATCGGTAATAGTTCTTTTATTAACGCTAAGACTATTACTTTGTTGCTGCAGGGAGCCGTTCCTGTGGAGAAGGTTCACCCGGCCCTCAGCTTAAGCCGGACGTCTCCCTGCCGCCGGTCCCCTTGGGAAAAGGGAAGAGGGTGACCGAAGCAGAGCCCTCGCAAGAGCTGAAGAGGCTGAAGAAGGGAGGTCGCGCTCCGGTCCCCAACAAGGGGATCGTTTTGAANTGATAAACGTGACAGGGCCCGAAGCGTGGAACGCGTGAGCCTGTAACCGTTTTGTAACTGTTCGGACCGAACCACGGAGCCAGCTGGCAGATAACGCTTATTTTTACTAAGGTTATCTTCGGTCCTCCGTGTTGAACATCGGGCCGCTCTTCTTAAAGGTGTAGTTGGGCTGTGAGAATTCGTTTTGATTATTTAAATTGGCCCAACCGTTATCGGGCCTCACCCATTACAGGGTACCCGGTCCTAGAGTTCTCATCACTAGCCCCTCGGGCTTGATTGCCAATCGCAGAGGTGATACAAGGCCGATCACATAATGTATATACATTCATGGGAACTGGGGACCGTACCTGTAGATAGTGAGAGTCCAGGGGACCGATCTTTGCCTTAACGCAGGGGTCGGTTATGCTTAAAATTTGCTAACATAGGTTTAAATTACCTTTTTACCCTTGAAATCCTTTAAATATTAATATCTTTGCCAATGCCTCTTCATATTCGAAAGTTCAAGAGGCGTGATGAGTGCAGATCGTACTGTCACAGTTTTGGACAGTATTACGTGGCAGCGCACCATTGGTTGGGAGATTAATATTTAAATCGGGGTTCTGGGCACTGTTTCTTCTCATCGTCATTTTCGTGAGAAAAATTTACCGTCAAGCTCTGTGCTCTCGATCGCTATTTCGTCGAACCGCCTTTTCAATCTTTTCTTTCTAAGGTAAACGCTTATGGCTCCTAACAAAACGCGTTATCCCTCTATGTCTGAGTTGGACATTGAGGAATTTAGGTCTAGGTTTTCAATCCCAGCACATTACTCTATCTGGAAGGGACGGGAAGATGTTCCCTGTTTCCTTCCGGCGGAGATGAATGTGTCGGCATCAGCCCTTCCGGTTAGTTACACCTCCCTTAAGTGCGGGCTTCGATTTCTGCTACATCCCTTTGTAGCGGCCGTACTTAAGGAGATTCAATGCCCTACTTTTGCATTGTTCCCGGGCAGTTATGTGTATATTATAGCGTTTATCTTTTATTGTTACCAACAGCGTCGGGCCCCAACCTTAGAACATTTCTTTAATCTGTTCTTGGTTGGGTCCCGAAAGGGGAAAGGTCTGTTGGGATGTCGTAAGTTGTACTATATAGTGGTGCGCACCAAAGAGTGCGCAATTGTAGATAAAGAGGAGTCTCTTCATGCGTGGGAGGCTTGTTATGTGTGGATGACAGTTCCGCAAGAGGATCTGTTGAAAGTATGGCCACGCATAACACACCCACGCATAGGGCAGTTGGACCGAAGCAGGTTCAACCCCTCCCGCACGGACACCGCAAACACTCTTGCGTTGTTCCCCCCTCCCGAAGCACGCCTTAAGCGAATAGATCTACTTCGGGAGAGAAGATTAATAGAGATAGGTGTTGCGGGTAGGACCGGAGCCCAGGCCCCGAAGGGGGTTTTATCTTCTAGCTCAGATTCAGATCCATCAGAAGGATCGGGTATGAGATAGTACTTGTGTTTTACTTAATCCTGATCCTTATGTATCCGTTTTGCAGATTCAACTGAGACGATGCCGAGCGCCCGTTTTAAACGTATGGCAGCTACTTCGGTCCGTCCTTCTGAGGGACAAAGGGAAGCATCGGGCAGCGCCGAAGCAAGTGAATCGGCAACGGGGGGCACGGTGGTCCCTTCGGGGTCAGGGAACCCCCCGGTCCAAACAACCAGCGCGGGCACATTGACCCTTCGCTGCACCGGGCAGTCCTCAAGCGGAGAGGGGCCTGCCTTCTGGGTATTTGGAGTTGTAGAGGAGGTGATAAAGGCTCGGATTCGTTCTCTGAGTTTATCCAGCCTCTATCAAATCGGTAATAGTTCTTTTATTAACGCTAAGACTATTACTTTGTTGCTGCAGGGAGCCGTTCCCGTGGAGAAGGTTCTCCCCGGCCCTCAGCTTAAGCCGAACGTCTCCCTGCCGCCGGTCCCCTTGGGAAAAGGGAAGAGGGTGACCGAAGCAGAACCCTCGCAGGAGCCGAAGAGGCTGAAGAAGGGAGGTTGCGCTCCGGTCCCCAACAAGGGGATCGTTTTGAAGGAACCTGGGCAGGGCCCGAAGACTAACTCCGATTGGGGAGTTGCCTTGGATCTGTTGAACAGGTTCAGCAAGGGGAGGAAGTTGTCCTCCTGGCGGAGTGCCTTTGTGAAGGACTTCCGCCTTTTTGGGGAGCAGAACCCAGATAACGTCCAAGCGGACGTATCTGCGGAAGATATCATGGAAAGCTACCTTGACCTCACATCTAAGGTAATTCTCAGTTAACCTGGAGGCCCGAAGCTTTATTTTTAACCATGTATTGTCTTTTGCAGATGTTGAGGAAAGCTTTTACAACGGCTATCACCATGGAGAAATACCAAGGTGATGGCGTTGTGTCCCAGAAAGTCCAAGAGCAACTTGACCTTGCTAAAAGGCAAGTTGAGATCAAGTACGGGGAATTGGTCACGGTACGGGAGGACCGTGACCGATTGGACAATGAGCTGCTAAGAGCAGGGACGGAGGTCTCGTTCTTAGCAGATAAAGTCACTGAGCTAGAGAAGGTGGGGGAAGTAGCTCAGGGACGAATAAACGATCTGGAGGCCAAGCTGCGGGCCAAAGATGAAGAAATCAACCAAGTCCAAGGTCGGGCCCAGGAGAAGAGGAATAAGCTGAACGAGCTTCTCCTTCGGGCCCAAGAAGAAAAAGCGGCCTTGGATGAGGAGTTGACGAGGGCCCGCACTTCGTCTGAAGGTTCGGTTCGGGAGGCGGTCCTGGGGTTCGCTCAGTCCCCGTTGTTGTTCGCTTTAGCGGACAACATACATGGGGTTTACACTGCGAAGTATCTGGATAACATGCGAGAGCAGGTTATTCAGACATTCGGGCTTTCCCATTCGGACGAACGATGGAAGATGATCGAGCCACTGGAGAAGGATGGCAAGTTTCAGGTCATTCCAACTTTGGAAGAGCCTGTGCTGGAGGAGGATCCTTTCTTTTATCTCTTTGAAGAGATGGAGAAAGCGGTCAACCAGAAGGTGGCTGATCAAGAAGAAGAGTTGAAACGGCTCGCCAAACGGACCGAACCCCAGGAGCCCGAAGCGGAGGATCATGAGGAGGGGCAGATTAGTTAGGAATTACTTTGTATCTGCCGTTCCTTTATATAAAATTTTTCCTCCCTTTTCCTTCAGCTTTAGTTGTTTTAATTACCAGAATGAACTGATATAACTAACTTCGGAATAAACTAACAGGTTTTAATTTCAACGAAGTAGTTCATCTTAAGTTCAGAATAAACCAATAAGTATAAGATCGGGGACGCTTACAGGTTGTCAACCATCGGTCCCAGACGTTATATTTAGTTTATTTATGTCAATTTCGATTGGATCGGTCGTTTTGCATGGTGTATGGGTCACTCTTATTCCGTCCTTGGAATCATTGCTTAATTGAATAGGCGCAGTCTGCGTTAATTATGAGTTGTTAGGAGCTTTTGCCGAACCTTGTTTCTATTAAAGTCCCTTAGGTTTTACCAGCTAAGCTTGGCTCATAAAACGTCTTAATTGAGGACCGATCTTACGTCTCGATATGCTCACTATCATTCCTTTTGTTATAGCAGGTTTCGCAGGTACAAAAGGCCATCCCTAAAGACTGAATGCCGTTGGAGGGAATATCTTAGTTCGTAATGAGTTCTGGGAGAATCACGACTCATCCATGGGGCTGGGCAAGTGCAGAAGCATCTGACTCGTCAGAGCGGTCACTGCAACTTGGGAACCTTGCGGACAAGAAGCTTCGGTAACCAGTCCAGATTCATCCTAAGTTTACACAACTCCAAGATCGGTCCATCATTCT
Source organism: Utricularia reniformis (assembly GCA_009725065.1). Lineage (NCBI taxonomy): Eukaryota > Viridiplantae > Streptophyta > Magnoliopsida > Lamiales > Lentibulariaceae > Utricularia > Utricularia reniformis. Next base: position 538,536 of record RWGZ01000488.1, read on the forward strand.
ATTAGAAATAGTTAACTTTGGTACCTACTAGTTTGCCATTTACGTTTAATATAATGTCTTTTATTGAGTCACACATTAATCTAAAAATCATAAGAAGTATCGCCTTAAATTCATGACATTCCAAGTTCGGGGGACCTCTATACCATCCAATGTTTCGAGTTTATACGCATCTGATTCCAATTTCGCCGATATGCGATACGGTCCCTCCCAATTTCTGTCCAGCTTTCCAACATTCCTCTGCACCTTAATGCTTCTGAGGACGAGGTCGCCTTCAAAGAATTCCCTTGGGAGGACTCGTTTGTTATGGGCCCGTTCCATATTCCGTTGGTAAGCACGCATCCGTGCATAAACCGCAACTCTTTTTTCTTCGACCATCTCGAGGTCCAATAATCTCCTTTCACCGTTCATATGCTCCTCGTACTGAGATATCCGAGGTGATCGGATGGCAACCTCCATCGGGCTAACAGCTTCGGTCCCATACACCAACGAGAAAGGTGATTCCTGGGTTGTTGAGCGAGGTGTAGTTCGGTATGCCCATAGAACCTCGTAGATGTGTTCGTAGATGTGTCAAGGAATAACACTTCTTTGGTCGAACGACCAAAGAGTTATGTTGGCGATTGGCAGATCATGAGGGACTGCTCCCAACATTTCGGCGACTTCGCGCTTCATCAGATTGCACGAAGCCCCAGTGTCCACCAGGATTCGGTGGACACGACGATTCCCGATGACCCCTGTAATGGTGAGAGGGTTGTCACAGGGATCAATGATCCCCTCCCGATCAGCCGGGGTGAAGGCGATGTCCTCTCTGAAGATGGAGGACCGATCCATAGGATCATACTTTACCAGCGCCACAGATTCGGAGCTCTCAGCAGAGTCTCCACGCGCCGTTCTCTTTCGGTCCCGGACCGACTCATTTATTCTCAAACCGCCGGAGATAACATAAATATCTCCGGCCACTTCTCTAGGTGCAGCCTCATTTCGAGGAGGTTGTGCACCATTTTCAACAGGTGGGGGAGCAGCATGCTCCTGTCTCCCACCTTCATTTTGCGGGGCTCTGCCGCCACGGCCCCGCCATCTTCTTCTTCGGCCCTGACCACGGTTCTCGCGACCGTGTTGGCCTCTTTCCTGCTCTGGCGGAGGAGACCTTCGGTCCTCCGTCCGATCATTATAGTTTCGAGGCTGTCCCCGATTATCTCTTCCCCTCAGCCTAAGACGATCGTCACCTTGATGGCCCCTTCGGGTGGATTCCGCTCTTTTGCCCTTCTGACCGTTTCGGTCGGGCTTTTCTTTACCCATTGCTTCCACCGTCTCTTTCAGCAACGGGCACTTCAAGGTTGGATGATCGCGATTATGATGAAGCTCGCAATACACCCGGTTGTCCTCCTTCTTCGGGGGGACATCTTTTTCATTTACAGCCGCTACTTCTCGCGACTGTTTCTTCGGGTAGGAAACCCGATGATCACCTGCGGGCTCAGAATTCCCGCTAGGCTTTCGATAACCCTGCCCCAGCGCTTCATCTACCTTAATATATTTGTTGATTTTCTGAAGCAGTTTCCCCAACGTAGATGGTGGGCTCTTTACTAAACTGGCCGAAAGGCCGCATGGTCCTAAGACCATCTGTAGAATATCAATTTTATCCCGAAGCTGGAGCTTGATGCCTCGGGCGGTCCTGTTGAATTTCTCAATAAAGGACCGAAGACTCATTTTCCCCGGAATATATTTTAGCTGGTATAGTTCCTGCCTGCTTCGGGGCGGTCCTACATTTGGAGCAAATTGCTCAGAGAAAGCCAAAATAAATCCGCCATACGACTGTATGGATCGGGCCGGCAGATTTTTGAACCAGGTTCGGGCGTCGCCTTGCAATCCTGAAGCGAAGATGCGGCACTTCAGTGAATCCGAGGCCCGAACTGTTCCCATCCGTAACTCAAAATCAGCAACGTGATCAATAGGATCACCGTCGCCTCGGAATGTCGGCAACCCCTCGGGGTTGCGATAATGTCGATCTGGGACCGCTGCCCAGATTTCTTCTGAAAAGGGGAGCATCAAATCTCCCAAGGCGGCAGATACGCCTTCAGATTGCTGGGATGACGCTTGGACAGCATGCAAATTATGCCACCAATCGTCATCCTTACTTCGCCTGATAGGAGCCTCCATGGCCCCTGTTAAATAAGCCAGGATTGCGTCCCAGATTCGGTTCGCAATCCTTCAGCGCGCGCATACTCTCCAACTCCTTGGTGAGCTCATCTATTCGTCGCTGCATCTGCTCCTGGTCATTTCCAGGAGCGGGAGTTAGAGCTCTAGCCGGAGGGGGAGGATTAGATCGATATCTAGGCCTCCTNAAAAGCATGTCAAATCCATGTATCCATAGAGGCAACAGCTTCAAGCATCAATGTCGGAACACGTTTGTCTCCACGAACGAATTGACCTCTCCATGCCACGGGACAATTTCTCCATTCCCAATGCATACAATCTATGCTTCCCAACATTCCAGGGAAACCACGATATTCCGCCAAGTGAAGTAGCCGTTGAATATCTTCAGGAGTAGGACGTCGTAGATATTCATCCCCGAACACTCCTCGGACCGCTCTTACAAAATGTCGCAAGCAGTCTAATGTGGTTTTCTCTCCCAATCGAACATATTCATCTACTTGATCAGCGGCACAACCGTATGCTAAACATCGTATAGCCGCGGTGCATTTCTGATGAACCGTGAGAGAAGTACGTCCAGTGACATCTGTTCTTCTTTGGAAAAAAAAGATCATATTCAGCGAGTGCGGTTATAATTCGCTCGAATAGTGGACGGCGCATACGGAATCGACGGCGAAATTGGTCTTCAGAATACACCGGGTATTGACAGAAATAATCTGCCATCAGTCCTATGCTTCCCCACTCACGTCCCATTTCGATGTGGCGTCGAGGATGTTTCTTTTTTTGCCTCGAAGGGGGTGATTCTTCGGAATCATTTGAACTACTCGAAGATGAAGATTTCATGTACGCATGTAGTTGTTTGTACAATTGCGGGATTTCGGAGATGAATGAATCTGTCAAACGAAATTGATCGTTTTTAGTAGAATTCATCTTCAATTGTTATGTTATGCAAACATTTCAACAAAGTTATTTATAGAGGAAAGATGTCGCGTCTCGGGATGTTGTAGAAAGTCGTGCAATGACTAATCAAATCGATCCAAAAAACGATACACATAGAAAGACGAGCAATGACTAGTCACATCCCGGCACGGGTGTCGGAGATTCGAATTTCGATTTGACAAAACATAGTGCGAAAATCAAAGGCCCTTGAAATACACAATTGTGTTTAGTCACATCCCGACACTGGTGTCGGAGATTCGAATTTCGATTTGACAAAATATAGTGCGAAAATCGAAGGCTCTTAAAACACGCAATTATGTTTAGTCACATCCCGGCACGGGTGTCGGAGATTCGAATTTCGATTTGACAAAACGTAGTGCGAAAATCGAAGGCTCCTAAAACACGTAATTATATTTAGTCACATCCCGACACGGGTGTCGGATATTCGAATTTCGATTTGACAAAACATAGTGCGAAAATCGAAGGCTCTTGAAACACACAATTATGTTTAGTCATATCTCGGCAGGGGTGTCGGAGTTTCGAATTTCGATTTGACTAAACATAGGGTCTCAACTATATAAGCAACTCTTATTCATCATTCTTCATACTTAACTATATCTCGTAGATCAAATGTTGAATCGCATGGATTTGCATCTCAAGATGGTCTAGATAACTTACACAGTGGCAACCCTTTCGCTAACACCGAGAAGAATAGGAACACAAGGTGGACAATGCATGAGGAGCAACTTGTGGTTGCTGGATGGCTCCACACATCTAAAGATCCTATTATCGATGACTCACAGAAAAGTAGATATTTTTGGGGACGAATAACCGACTTCTACACAACACATGCAGGTCCAAGTTGCAATACTCGTGACAAAGAAGCCATTCTGAAGAAATGGGTCCAAATCACCAAAGTCGTCTCCGAATTTTGTGGAGTTTACGATGGTATATCTACCCGACATCCAAGTGGATATACCGAACATGACTATTTCAAGGAGGCACTTGCTCCTTTTCGAACAAAGGAAGGAAAAGATTTCGCTTTCGAACATGTTTGGCGAATCCTGAGAAATGAGCCGAAATGGCAACAAGAACAAGGAAGTAGCTCTCACCGCTCCAGTGAAAACTTCGACATACCTCTACCGGATCCGGCACCGGAAATCCGACCTATTGGAAGAGATGCTGCTAAAAGAACACAAAAACAGAAAGAACCTAGGACGAGCGAGGGTTCTTCATCTAGAGCGGAACGAAGGGCGGAGAAAGATCGAAAGATTGATGAGAGCAACAAACGTTTCGACGAATTCAACAAACTATATGAGCTAGACATAAGTGTAAGACTAATGAATACCGTTCCTGATAAGTTGTAATAATATATTTTCGGTTAATAAGTTTTGAGTTTTTACGATTGATTAATCTTTTTAAAAATAAAAAAAACTAAATACAAATTATGAAATTTAAGCTATAAAATATTTTAAAAATAGTTTCCATTCATATACCTAATTAACCCGTACTCATAATATTATATATGTACCGGAATAATAAAATAAATCATATTATTTATGTAAAGAAAATATTTAATTATTTAATTAATTTTAAATTTTTTAACACGGTTTTGTCAATGAATAAACAGCATCGTTCAACCCTCAAGAAGCATAGTATAAGGTTAACCTGAATTAGATTGCTCAATACACTTTACTGGCCAATACAATCACTACATTAAATTATTAGGGATAGTTTTATAATACCCAAAATTTGAGAATAATTAATGGTACAAATTAATTTAAAGATATAAAAATAAATAAAACTCAGAATATCAAATTTATAAAAATAATCAATATTTTTGGATTACCTCCGTCATTTTGTCCATACAAAAGTATTACCGTAAGAGAGTGATATGAAATAAAAGTACACAAATTATTTTTATTAATAATTAAATTTAAAATATTCATTTGTGATTTTTCCGAGACGCATTATATATATTTTGTAAATTAATATTTTTGTTTTCTAGCTTTAAATATATTGTGCCGCCTACCGGCCGGATTTGGCGTCACAAACCGGCCTTCTAGCTATTACTATCTTTTCTTAGAAATGGACGGGCAGATATCTTTAATTACAAACCGACCCCTGACTTTTCATTATTAGATACATCCTTCCAATTCAGAAAGTGGACCCTACATACATTAATATTATATTATGTTTAAGGTAAGTCACATAAACCACTTTTAAATAATTATATTATTCATAAATAATTGTTAACTATTTAATAAATAAATATATTATTATTAAATAAATATTAGAATTATAGAATATTATCCAAATAAGTATTGAAAGATGATTTTTTCCGTCCCTCTATCCTCCACCTCGATGTCCATGGTAACATAGGTTTGGGCGCCCCTCTATCCTCCAGGGAATTATACGTTTCGCGGACAAAGGTTTGAACGCTCTTTGTCAGCGGAAATATTGATATTTTTTTTAATTTTTTTAATTTCTTTAAAAAATATAAGTTTCAATAATTTAACAAATAAATATATTAATATAGTTATGGTCCCTTTTTAGGGGGTGCCAACAGTCGTCCGGTTCGTTCAACAAACGAACTCGGTTCTGATTTCTTTTAAGTGTGGAAGAGGATCAAAAGCTAAAAACAAAGTAATGCACGGCGATATATAGTGGAAACCACAAGAACTGGGGTGAAAACCACTCGACTAAGAGTTGATTATGCTCTTAGCCTGCTCACTAATGAAATAATTCAAAGTTCATACAAGAAAGGCTAATGAAAATGACGAGGTAAAGAAAGCGATAAGAATCCGGCAGGATAACAGCCTGTTCTTCCGCGTCCAAAGGGTCCTGCTATTTCCGTCGTCTGGCCCTGTATTTATAGAGTTCTTAGTGAGTGTAAGTCACGCTCCGTAACCGCCTCTGACAGGTTTGTTAGAGGTTGTTATCGCGGGATGTAAAACGAGGCTGGGACCAAAGCGTGGTAAACGTGATCGGGTCCGAAGCGTGGTAAACGTGGGAAGACCCGAAGCGTGGTAAACGTGAGTTGTAACTGCTCGGACCGAACCCAGGTGCCAGCTGGCAGAAAACGTTTTATCTCGCTAAGGTCATCTTCGATCCTTCAGTTGAACATCGGGCCGCTCGTTGTTGGAAGTGTGGAATGGGCTATAAGGATTAATTTTCGCCATTTAAATTGGTCCGATCGTTGCTGGACCTTACCCATCACAAGGTATCCGGTCTTAGAGTTCTCATCACTAGCCCCTCGGGCTTGATTACCAATCGCAGAGGTGATACAAGGCCGATCACATGATGTCTGCACATTCATGAGAACAAGGGACCGTACCTGTAAGTAGTGAGAGTCCAGGGGACCGAAGTTTGCCTTAGCGTATGGATCGAAGTTGCTTTAAGGGTTAACAACGTATATTTAAATCATATTTTATTTTCGTTATTCTTTAAATACTAATATCCCAAACCGCGCCTCTTCACCTTCGGCAGTTCCAGAGGCGTGATGAGTGCGCTCCGTACCGTCACAGTCTGGGGCCGTGTTACGTGGCGGCAAGTCATTGGCTGGGAGATTAATATTTAAATCGGGATTTAGGGCACTGTATCTCCTCATCGTCATTTTCGCGAAGAGAAAATCGCAGCAAGTTCTTGTGCCCAAAATCGCTCTCTCGTTCAACCTTCTTCCAACTCGTTTTTGTTAAGGTATATTTTCATGGCTCCTCATAAAACGCGTTATCCTTCTATGTCTGAGTTGGACATTGAGGAATTTATGTCTAAGTTTTCAATCCCGGCACATTACTCCATCTAGAAGGGACGGGAAGACGTTCCCTGTTTCCTTCCGGCGGAGATGAATGTGCCGGCGTTTGCTATTCCGGTTAGTTACGCCTCTTTAAAGTGCGGGCTTCGTTTTTCGCTACATCCTTTTATAGCGGCCGTGCTTAAGGAAATCCACTGCCCCACTTTTGCGTTATTCCCGGACAGTTACGTGTATATTATAGCGTTCATTTTTTATTGTCACCAACAGAATCGGGCCCCAACCTTAGAGCACTTCTTTAACCTGTTCTTGGTTGGGTCCCGAAAGGGAAAAGGTCTGTTGGGTGTCGTAAGTTGTATTACATAGCGGTGCGCACCAAAGAGTGCGCAATTGTAGATAAAGAGGAGTCTCTTCATGCGTGGGAGGCTTGTTATGTGTGGATGACAGTTCCGAAAGAGGATCTGTTGAAAGTATGGCCACGCATAACTCACCCCTGCATAGGGCAGTTGGACCGAAGCAGGTTCAACCCCTCCCGCACGGACACCGCTAACACACTTGCGTTGTTCCCCCCTCCCGAAGCACGCCTTAAGCGAATAGATCTGCTTCGGGAGAGAAGATTAGTAGAGATAGGTGTTGCAGGTAGGACCGGAGTCCCAGCCCCGAAGGGGGTTTTATCTTCTAGTTCAGATTCAGATCCATCAGAAGGATCGGGTATGAAACAATATTTATGTTTTAATCTTTCCTGATCCTTATGTATTTATTTTGCAGATTCAACTGAGACGATGCCGAGCGCCCGTTTTAAACGTATGGCAGCTGCTTCGGTCCGTCCTTCTGAGGGACAAAGGGAAGCATCGGGCAGCGCCGAAGCCAGTGAATCTGCAATGGGGGGCACGGTCGTCCCTTCGGGGTCAGGGAACCCCCCGATCCAAACAACCAGCGCGGGCACATTGACCATTCGCTGCACCGGACAGTCCTCAAGCGGAGAGGGGCCTGCGTTCCGGGTATTTGGAGTCGTAGAGGAGGTGATAAAGGCTCGGATTCGTTCTTTGAGCTTATCCAGCCTCTATCAAATCGGTAATAGCTCTTTTATTAACGCTAAGACTATTACTTTGTTGCTGCAGGGAGCCGTTCCCGTGGAGAAGGTTCTCCCCGGCCCTCAGCTTAAGCCGAACGTCTCCCTGCCGCCGGTCCCCTTGGGAAAAGGGAAGAGGGTGACGGAAGTGGAATCCTCGCAGGAGCCGAAGAGGCTGAAGAAGGGAAGCCGCGCTCCGGTCCCCAACAAGGGGATTGTTTTGAAGGAACCTGGGCAGGGCCCGAAGACCAACTCCGATTGGGGGGTTGCATTGGATCTGTTGAACAGGTTCAGCAAGGGGAGGAAGTTATCCTCCTGGCGGAGTGCTTTTGTGAAGGACTTCCGCCTTTTTGGGGAGCAGAACCCAGATAACGTCCAAGCGGACGTATCTGGGGAAGATATAATGGAAAGCTTCATTGACCTCACATCTAAGGTAACTTTTAGTTAACCCAGAGGCCCGAAGCTTTATTCTTAACCATGTGTTGTCTTTTGCAGATGTTGAGGAAAGCTTTTACAACGGCTATCACCATGGAGAAATACCAAGGTGATAACGTTGTGTCCCAGAAAGTCCAAGACCAACTTGACCTTGCGAAAAGGCAAGTTGAGATCAAGCATGGGGAATTGGTCACGGTACGGGAGGAGCGTGACCGGTTGGACAACGAGCTGCTAAGAGCAGGGACGGAGGTCTCGCTCTTTGCAGATAAAGTCACTGAGCTAGAGAAGGTGGGGGAAGTAGCTCAGGGGCGAATAAACGACCTGGAGGCCAAGCTGCGGGCCAAAGACGAAGAAATTAACCAAGTCCAAAGTCGGGCCCAGGAGAAGAGGAATAAGCTGAATGAGCTTCTCCTTCGGGCCCAAGAAGAAAAGGCGGCCTTGGATGAAGGAGTTGACGAGGGCCCGCACTTCGTCTGAAGGTTCGGTTCGGGAGGCGGTTCTGGGGTTCGCTCAGTCCCCATTGTTGTTCGCTTTAGCGGATAACATACATGGGGTTTACACTGCAAAGTATCTGGATAACATGCGAGAGCATGTTATCCAGATGTTCGGGCTTTCCCCTTCGGATGAGCGATGGAAGGCGATCGAGCCACTGGAGAAGGATGACAAGTTTCAGGTCATTCCAACTTTGGAAGAGCATGTGCTGGAAGATGATCTTTTCTTCTATCTCTTTGAAGAGATGGAGAAAGCGGTCAACCAGAAGGTGGCCGATCAAGAGGAAGAGTTGAAGCGGCTCGCCGACCGGACCGAACCCCAGGAGCCCGAAGCAGAAGACAAAGAAGAAGGGCAGATTAGTTAGATCGTAGATATTACTTTGTATCTGACGTTCTTTTTTGTTTAATATAAGATTTTCCTCCCTTTTTCTTCAGCTTTAGTTGTTATGATTACCAGAATGAACTGATATAACTAACTTCGGAATACACTAATAATTTTTATTTTAACGAAGTAGTTTATCTTAACTTCAGAATAAACTAACAAGTATAAGATCGGGGACACTTATAGGGTGTCAACCATCGGTCCCGGACGTTATATTTAGTTTAATTACATCAATTTTGATTGGATCAGTCGTTTTACATGGTGTATGGGTCACTCTTATTCCGTCCTTGGAATCATTACTCAATTGAATAGGCGTAATCTGCGTTAATTATGAGTTTTTACGGGCTTTCGCCGAACCTTGGTTCTATTAAAGTCCCTTGGGTTTTGCTGGCTAAGCTTGGCTCATAATACGTCTTATGTTAGGACCGCTCTTATGTTTCGATATGCTGACTATCATTCCTTTCGTTGTAGCAGATTTCATAGGTACAAAAGGCCATCCCTAAAGACTGAATGCCGTTGAAGGGAATGTCTTAGTTCGTAATGAGTTCTGGGAGAATCACGACTCATCCATGGGGCTAGGCAAGTGCAGGAGCATCTGACTCGTCAGAGCGGTCACTACAACTTGGGAACCTTGCGGACAAGAAGCTTCAGTCACCAGTCCAGATTCGTCATAAGCTTATCCAACTCCAAGATCGGTCCATCATTCTATTAGAAATAGTTAACTCTTGTACTTACTTGTTTGCTACTTTCGTTTAATGGAATGTTTTTTATTGAGTCAAATACATTAATCAAAAATTCATAAGAAGTATCGCCTTAAATTCATGACATTCCAAGTTCGGGGGACCTCTATACCATCCAATGTTTCAAGTTTATACGCACCTGACTCCAATTT
>RWGZ01000488.1:548835-566273 GCA_009725065.1 Utricularia reniformis
GGTTAACCTCTATGCCTTTCTCTGAAACATAATATCCTAAGAATTTTCCACTTCGGATCCCGAAGCAGCACTTGTTTGGATTTAGTTTGAGCTTATATTTTCGGCATACTTCGAAACAACGAGACAAATAAGAAAGATGGTCTTCATCATTCATAGATTTTACAATCATATCGTCAACATACACTTCCATCATATGACCAATCAACTCTCTAAAGATTTTGTTGACCAACCTTTGGTATGTTGCTCCAGCATTTTTGAGACCGAAGGGCATAACCACATAACAGAAAACCCCATCTTCGGTCATGAACGATGATTTCTTCTGATCTTCTTCAGCCAGGAAGATCTGGTGATACCCAGAGTAAGCATCCATGGTACTCATCATGGTGCTACCAGAAACAGCATCTACTAGTCGGTCGATGTGCGGCAACGGGAAAGGATCTGACTCACAGCTTTTGTTCACATCGGTAAAATCGATGCACATTCGCCATTTCCAGTCCGGTTTGGAAACCACCACTGGGTTTGCAACCCATTCAGTATAGTGGATTTCTCTGAGAAATCCCGACCGTAGCAGCTTATTCACTTAAGCCCGGATGATCTCGATCTTCTCAGGAGAATAGCGTCTCCTTTTCTGCCTAACATGCTTCGTTCCAGGCTCAGTATTGATCCGATCTTCACTATCGGATCGGTCAATCCCCGGCACATCATTTGGGGTCCAAGCAAATATATCCACGTGGCTTCTCAGCAGGTGGATCAGTTCTTTTTCAAAGTCAGGGGCTAGATGAGCCCCGATGCGAGTTGTCTTGGTTGAGTCATCCTCAACCAGATTAATTAATTTGAACCCTATGGGTTCCATCGCTTGTCTCGGGTGCGGCAGCTCTTCCAGCAAATCCACCCGAGCCCTCTTAACCGGTGCCAACGTTCGGCACGAGCTCATGTAGCATTTTCTGGCTACCTTCTGATCCCCCTTAACAGAAATAACTCTATGAATGGAGGGGAACTTGAGCATCATGTGATAAGTAGAAGAGACCGCCTCAAACTTACTCAGGCCGGTCCGTCCGATAATAGCGTTGTAAGCCAAGTCGACTTCAACGATAATGAATTCCAGGTCTTCAAATCGGTCCTTGGATGGCTCTCCAAGGGTAACGGGGAATAACATCTTCCCACACGGAATAACGCTTCTTTGGTCGAACGACCAGAGAGTTATGTTGGCGATCGGGAGATCGTGAGCATCAGCTCCCAACATTTCAGCGACCTCGCGCTTCATTAGATTGCACGAGGCCCCAGTATCCACTAAATTCTGTGGACACTTCGATTTCCGATGATCCCAGTAATGGTAATGGGATCGTCACATGGATCCATGATCCCTTCCCGATCAGCCGGGGTGAAAGTAATGTCCTCTCTGAAGAAGGAGGACCGTTCCATGAGATCATACTTTACCAGCGCCACAGATTCGGAGCTCTAGGCACAGTCTCCGCGCGATGTTCTCTTTCGGTCCCGGACCGATTCATTTATTCTTAATCCACCGGAAATAACATAAATATCTCCGGCCACTTCTCTCGGTGCCGCCTCATTTCGAGGAGGTTGGGCACCAGTTTCAGCAGGTGGGGGAGCAGCCTGCTCCTGTCTCCCACCCACATTCTGCGGGGCTCTACCGCCACGGCCCCGCCATCTTCTTCTTCGGCCCTGACCACGGTTCTCACGATCGTGTTGGCCTCTTTCTTGCTCTGGCAGAGGAGACCTTCGGTCCTCCGTCCGATCATTATAGTTTCGGGGTTGTCCCCGATTATCGCTTCCCCGCGGCCTGTGATAATCGTCACCTTGATGGCCCCTTCGTGGGGATTCCGCTCGCTTGCCCTTCTGACCATTCCGGTCGGGCTTTTCTTTACCCATTGCTTCTACTGTCTCTTTCAACAGCGGGCACTTCAAGGTCGGGTGATCGCGATTATGATGAAGCTCGCAATACACCGATTGTCCTCCTGCTTCGGGGGGACGTCTTTTCATTCACAGCCGCTACTTCTCGCGACTGTTTCTTCGGGTATGAAAACCTATGATCACCTGCGGGCTCAGAATTCCCGCTAGGCTTCCGATAACCAAGCCCCAGTGCTTCATCTACCTTAATATACTTGTTGATTTTCTGAAGAAGTTTTCCCAAGGTAGATCGTGGGCTCTTCACCAAACTGGCCGAAAGGCCGCACGGTCCTAAGACCTGCTGTAGAATATCGATTTTATCCCGGAGCTCGAGTTTGATGGCCCGGGCGGTCCTGTTGAATTTCTCCATAAAGGACCGAAGACTCATTTTCGCCGGGATATATTTTAGCTGATATAGTTCCTGCCTGCATCGAGGCGGTCCTACATTTGGAGCGAATTGCTCTGAGAAAGCCAAAATAAACCCGCCATACGACTGTATGGATCAAGCCGGCAGATTTTTGAACCATGTTCGGGCATCGCCTTGTAATCCTGCCACGAAGATGCGGCACTTTAATGAATCAGAGGCCCGAACCGTTCCCATACGTAACTCGAAATCAGCGACATGATCGATCGGATCACCATCGCCACGAAATGTCGGCAACCCCTCGGGGTTGCGATAATGCCGATCTGGGACTGCTGCCCAGATTTCCTCAGAAAAGGGGAGCATCAAATCTCCCAAGGCGGCTGATACGCCTTCAGATTGCTGGGATGACGTTTGGACTGCATGTAAATTATGCCACCAATCGTCATCCTTACTCCGCCTGATAGGAGCCTCCATGGCCCTGTTAAATAAACCTGGATTGCGTCCCAAATTCGGTTCGTAATCCTTCAATGCACGCATATTCTCTAACTCCCTGGTGAGCTCATCTATTCGTCGCTGCATCTGCTCCTGGTCATTTCCAGGAGCGGGAGTTAGAGCTCTGGCCGGAGGGGGAGGAGTAGACCGATATCTAGGCCTCCTCGTTGTGACGCCACGCCTGATGATTTCCTCATCATCAGTACTGCGCTCGTCAGGATCACTCTCGTATCCTCTACTTCTGGGAACAGGGCTGGATACAGCCGGTGGTTCTGTTCCACTTTTCTCCGACGTAATTTCCAGTACCACCTTCCTTACGACAGCTTCCAAATCCTGTAAAGTGAATGTTGGTGCTGGAAGACTGTCGGGAAGCACGTCAATATTGTTTGTCGGAGTTCCAGTCGCCATGCCATTGATTATCCTATCCCTGGTAGAAAACTCAAATGGGATTAGAGAATCGTCCCCACGGACGGCGCCAAACTGTTATGGTCCCTTTTTAGGGGGTACCAACAGTCGTCCGGTTCGTTCAACAAACGAACTCGGTTTTGATTTATTTTAAATGTGGAAGACGATCAAAAGCTGGAAATAAATAAATGCACAGCGATGTATAGTGGAAACCCCAGGAATTGGGGTGAAAACCACTCGACTAAGAGCAGATTATGCTCTTAGCCTATTCACTAATGAAATAACTCATAGTCAATACAAGAGAGGCTAATGAAAATGAAAAGGTAAAGAAAGTGGTAAGAATTCCGGCAGGGTAACGGCCTGTTCTTCCGCGTCCAAAGGGTCCTGCTATTTTCGTCGTCTTGCCCTGTATTTATAGAGTTCATAGCGTGTGTAAATCACGCTCCGTAACGGCCTCTGACAGGTTTGTTAGAGGTTGTTATCGCGAGATGTAAAACGAGGTTGTGACCGGGCCCGAAGCGTGGTAAACGTGGGAAGGCCCGAAGCATGGAAAACGTGAGTTGCAACCGTTCTGTAACCGCTCGGACCGAACCCAGGTGCAAGCTGGTAGAAAACGATTTATTTAGTTAAGGCCAGCTTCGGTCCTCTAGTTGAACATCGGGCCGTTCTTCCTTAGAGGTGTAAGTGAGCTGTAAGGATTCATTTTCGCCATATGAATTGGCCCAATCGCTGTTGGGCCTTACCCATCACCAGGTACCCAGTCCTAGAGTTCTCATCAGTTATCTTCGGTCCTCTCGTGGAACATTGGGCCGCTTTTCGTTAAGTGTATAAATGGACTGCTCGAGTTCGCTTTCACCATTTGGATCTGCCCTTAACAGAAATGACCCGATCGACCATTTATCTTAACCAAGAGGATGATTGATGGACGATCCACGTAGATGGATCAACCTTCGGGGGAAGAGGAGTGGGCATTACCCTGACAACGGTACAAAGTGATCTTATTCATTCCGCAGTCAAATTTTCCTTTGCGGGAACAAATAATGTGGTAGAATATGAGGCAGTGTTGTCAGGAATGACCTTGGCTCGAAAAATGGGAGTTAGCAGAGTGCGAATGTTCTCAGACTCGAAGTTAGTAGGGGAACAATTCGCAGGGAGATTTGAGACACACGATCCGACGATGAGGTTGTATTGCGCTAAAGTTCTGGAGTTATCCAAGAAGTTCAATGAGTTCTCTCTTGACCATGTGCCACGAGAACANTTAACGAAATAAAGAGCGTTCGATAAGTGACCTCACGATTCGGTCCAAACGGTTATGGCCCACGCGTCCCACGCTCCGGGCCTCCACACGTTTACCACGCTTCGGGCAGGGTCACACAGACCACGCTTCGATCCCAACCACGTTTTATATCATGCGATAACAACCTTCAACAAACTTGTCAAAGGTAGTTACAGGGGGTGGATTACACATGGCCTCAACTCTATAAATACAAGGTTTAACGACGGAATAAGGAGGACCTTCTGGACGCGTAAGAATAGGATATTACTCTGCCGGAATTCTTATCGCTTTATTACTCATCGTTATTTTCATAAGCCTCTCGTACATTTTGTAATGAACTACTGTTCGATCAGTGAATCGGCCAAGAGTTTTTTCTACTCTTAGTCAAGTGATTTTTTCCCTATTTCCCGGGGTTTTCCACTCTAAATTGCCTTATCTATTTCATTATTTACATCATTCAATAGTTTCCTCACCACAAATAAATTAAAACCGAGTTCGTTTCTTAACGAACTGGACGATTGTTGGTACCCCTAAAAGGGGGCCATAACAAAGAAATTAACCGATAACCGCTTTGTCAGTTCCTGCTCGCTCATAACCGTTGTTCTGACTAGACCGAACAGATGATCGGCCCTCGACTCTCAGGGGATCGATCCTAGCTCTCTTCCTTCGGTCCTATTAGTTAGGTGACCCATTGGGCCTAGTTGATCTCATGCAAGGGTGGATTATCGCTAAGTTATGGACCCTAGTGTATGTAGTTTCGTTTCTTATCATGTGGATCAGTCTAACATGACTTGGATCTCCACCCGTTCTGGGTACAGGGCCTCGAAGCCACACAGATTCGATTATTGATTTTATCGCTAATTGATGAGATCACCGGAACTCGATACCCCGAACAGGATCAGGACCAGCCTTGGCCATGACGGCCCAGACAAGTGAGCCGAACTTGGAGGCCCAAATCAGTAGAGGGCCCATTTATATCGCTTGGCCCGATCGATCGCATCTGGCGATCGGTCCCGAGCCGTGGGGCCCAGCTCCCCACGTGTGCCCAGACCGATCGGTCCACTTCTTGCCGGCGTTGTTCCGGGCCATCCTCATGCATCGCATGAGACGATAACCCACGACAAACGTGTCAGTAGAGTGGTTCGGCAATGGGTGTAAGCCACTAGAGGCCAAAGAGTAGCTGGCTGGCAGCGCCGAAAGGACCGGCGCCATGCAGCTACGGGGAGCTATTTCCGGCGGCTGTTCCGCCTGACGTTAGCTGACCTAGTAGCAAAGGACAGGCGCAAAACGACATCCTACTGTGCATAGTACAGTGGGAGTATAAAAAGGACACATAAAGAAGGAGAAAATGACTTGGATTTCGGTTTTCTCCAGAGGGCTTGAGCTTGACAGACTACTCTCGATTTATTTTCGATTATCTTCCCCCTCTTTGTGGTCGATCAAACAAACATGTATTGTATAATCATAGATTCATTTATTGAACATGCTGAGGGCATTTCTTTTAGCCCTTAGTCAAGTGGTTTTTTCCTCGTTTCCGAGGATTTCCACTCAAAAATCTGTTTGCCTCCTTTACCTTTGAATCATCAACCTTCTCCACACATAAACAAATAACAACCGAGTTCGTCTTGCAACGAACCGGTCGACTGTTGACACCCCCGGTTTTCGAACCACAACAGTTTGGCGCCGTCCGTGGAGACGAGTTTTAATTCCCATTTGAGGTCTTTACCTGGGATAGGATAATCAAAGGCATGGCGACCGGAACTTCGACGAACGATAGTGACACACTTCCCAGCAGTGTTCCGGCTTCAACGTTCTCTTTGCAGAACCTGGAGGCTGTTGTTAGGAAAGTTATTCTGGAGGTTACGTCGGAGAGGAGTGGAACAGAACCACCGGCTATTACAAACTCTGTTCCAGCCAACAGAGGGTATGAGAGCAACCCTGAAGCGCCGAGCTCCGATGAAGAGGAGATTGCCAGGCGTGGGATAACAATGAGGAGGCCGAGATACCAATCCACTCCGCTTCCTTCGGTTAGAACTCCAACTCCCGTCTCTGGGACGAACCAGGAACAGATGCAGAGACGCATCGACGAGCTTACCAGGGAGTTGGAGGCCCTGCGAACGCACAAGGATTGCGATCCTGATCTGGAGCGCAATCCAGGACTTTTCGATCGGGCCATGGGTGCCCCGATCAAGCGGAGTAAGGACAACGACTGGTGGCACAATCTACAAATGGCCCAGGCGTCATCCCAACAATCGGGAGGCGTATCCGCCGCATTGGGAGATTTGATGCTCCCGTTCTCTGAAGAGATCTGGGCGGCAGTCCCCGATCGTTACTACCGTAACCCTGAGGGGTTACCCGTATTCCGAGGCGATGGTGATCCGATTGATCACGTTGCAGATTTTGAGCTGAGGATGGGGACCGTTCGGGCCTCCGATTCATTGAAGTGCCGCATCTTCGCGGCGGGGTTGCAGGGCGATGCCCGAACCTGGTTTAAGAACTTGCCGGCCCGATCCATACAGTCGTATGGCGGATTCATCCTGGCTTTCTCGGAACAATTCGCTCCAAACGTAGGACCGCCTCGTAGCAGGCATGAACTATACGACATGAAGTATATCCCGGCAAAAATGAGTCTCCGCTCTTTTATGGAGAAGTTCAATAGAACCGCCAGGGGTATTAAGTTGGAGCTCCGTGACAAAATCGATATCCTGCAACAGGTCTTGGGACCTTGCGGCCTTTCGGCCAGCCTTGTAAAGAGCCCACCATCCACCTTGGGAAAGCTCCTTCAGAAAATCAACAAGTACATCAAGGTGGATGAAGCGCTGGGAGCGGGATATCGAAAGCCTGGCGGGAATTCTGATCCCGCAGGCGACCATAGGGTATCTTACCCTAAGAAGCAGCCGCGGGAAGTGGCGGCTGTAGCTGAAAAGGTCGCTCCTCCAAAGAAGGAGGACAATCGGGTGTATTGCGAGCTGCATCACAACCGCGATCACCCAACTTTGAAATGCCCGCTACTGCGAGAGACAGTAGCGGCAATGAACAAGGAAAGGCCCGAACGCGATGAGCGAAAGGGCAAGCGGGCTGACTCTCCTCGAGCGGGCCATCAGGGTGACGATCGTCACATGCCGAGAGGGAGGGATAATCGGGGTCAGCCCCGGCATTATAACGATCGGGCGGGAGACCGAAGATCTCCCCAACCCGAGCAGGAGAGGGGCCAGCCCGGTCNAGATACCAATCCACTCCGCCTCCTCCGGTTAGAACTCCAACTCCCGTCCCTGGGACGAACCAGGAACAGATGCAGAGACGCATCGACGAGCTTACCAGGGAGTTGGAGGCCCTGCGAACGTACAGGGATTGCGATCCTGATCTGGAGCGAAATCCAGGACTTTTCGATCGGGCCATGGGTGCCCCGATCAAACGGAGTAAGGACGACGACTGGTGGCACAATCTACAAATGGCCCAGGCGTCATCCCAACAATCGGGAGGCGTATCCGCCGCATTGGGAGATCTGATGCTCCCGTTCTCTGAAGAAATCTGGGCGGCAGTCCCCAATCGCTACTACCGTAACCCCGAGGGGTTACCCGTATTCCGAGGCGACGGTGATCCGATTGATCACGTCGCAGATTTTGAGCTGAGGATGGGGACCGTTCGGGCCTCCGATTCATTGAAGTGCCGCATCTTCGCGGCGGGGTTGCAGGGCGATGCCCGGACCTGGTTTAAGAACTTGCCGGCCCGATCCATACAGTCGTATGGCGGATTCGTCCTGGCTTTCTCGGAACAGTTCGCTCCAAACGTAGGACCGCCTCGTAGCAGTCAGGAACTATATGACATGAAGTATATCCCGGCAAAAATGAGTCTCCGCTCTTTTATGGAGAAGTTCAACAGAACCGCCCGGGGTATCAAGTTGGAGCTCCGAGATAAAATAGATATCTTGCAACAGGTCTTGGGACCTTGCGGCCTTTCGGCCAGCCTTGTGAAGAGCCCACCATCCACCTTGGGAAAGCTCCTTCAGAAAATCAGCAAGTACATCAAGGTGGATGAAGAGCTGGGAGCAGGGTATCGAAAGCCTGGCGGGAATTCTGATCCCGCAGGCGACCATAGGGTATCTTACCCTAAGAGACAGCCGCGGGAAGTGGCGGCTGTAGCGGAAAAAATCGTTCCTCCGAAGAAGGAGGACAATCGGGTGTATTGCGAGTTGCATCACAACCGCGATCACCCAACTTTGAAATGCCCACTACTGCGAGAGACAGTAGCGGCGATGAACAAGGAAAAGCCCGAACGCGATGAGCGAAAGGGCAAGCGGGCTGACTCCCCTCGAGCGGGCCATCAGGGTGACGATCGTCACAGGCAAACAGGGAGAGATAATCGGGATCAGCCCCGGCATTATAACGACCGGGCGGGAGATCGAAGATCTCCCCAACCCGAGCAGGAGAGGGGCCAACCCGGTCAGGAGCACCGGGGCTAGGGCCAGGGCCGAAAAAAGGAGATGGCGGGGCCGAGGCGGCAGGGCCCCGAGAAATGAGGGAGACAGGAGGGAGCAGCTAGCTCCCCCACCTGCCGAAACGGGCACCCAACCTCCCCCTAATCAGGAGGTGCCCAGGGAGGCCGCCGGAGACATTTATGTTATCTCCGGCGGAATAAGGATTAACGAGTCGGTCAGAGACCTAAAAAGGGCAGCGCGTGAAGAGTTCCCTGAGAGCTCCGAATCTGTAGCCCTGGTGAAGTACGAGTCGGCCGAGCGGTCCTCAACCTTTGGGGGTGATATTACTTTTACCGCAGCCGACCGGGAAGGGGTCACCGACCCATGTGATGATCCACTGATCATCACTGGAATTATAGCAGATCGGCGGGTCCACAGGATTCTGATAGACACCGGGGCTTCATGCAACTTGATAAAGCGTGAAGTAGAGGAAATGCTAGGAGCCGCTGCCCATGACCTCCCGATTGCCAACAGCACCCTCTGGTCATTCGACCAGAGGAGTGTCATTCCGTGCGGGAAAATTCTTTTCCCAATCACGCTAGGAGAATCGGGCAGAGACCGATCGGAGACCCTGGAGTTTATAGTCGTTGAAGTCGATCTGGCTTACAACGCTATCATCGGACGGACTGGCCTCAGTAAGTTTGAGGCAGTACCACATGATGCTCAAGTTCCCCTCCACTCACGGAGTGGTTTCTGTTAAAGGGGACCAAAAAGTAGCAACACAGTGCTACATGAGCTTGTGCCGCACTCTGGCACCTATCAAGAGAGCTCGGGTGGATTTGCTCGAAGAGCCCCCGCACCCGAGGCAAGCTATGGAACCCGTCGGGTTCAAGAAAATCAACTTGGTGGAGGACGATTCCACCAAGATTACACGCGTCGGGGCACATCTGTCCCCGACCTTTGAGGAAGAGCTGGTCCAATTGCTAAGGAGCAACGTGGACATCTTCGCTTGGACCCCGGACGATGTTCCGGGGATTGATCGGTCCGAGTGTGAACATCGGATCAACACCGAACCTGGAATCAAGCCGATAAGGCAAAAAAGGAGACGCTATTCTCCTGACAAGATTGAGATCATCCGGGCAGAGGTGAACAAATTGCTGCGGTCGGGCTTCATCAGGGAGATCCATTACACTGAGTGGGTGGCAAACCCAGTAGTGGTCTCCAAGGCGGACGGGAAGTGGAGGATGTACGTGGATTTCACCGACGTCAACAAGAATTGCGAGTCGGACCCGTTCCCGCTGCCGCACATTGACCGATTGGTGGACGCTGTGGCCGGCAGCACCATGATGAGTACCATGGATGCTTACTCCAGGTACCACCAGATCTTCCTTGCTAAGGAGGATCAAAAGATGTCATCATTCATGACAGAAGACGGTGTTTACTGCTACGAGGTTATGCCTTTTGGCTTGAAGAACGCCGGTGCAACATACCAAAGGCTGGTCAACAAGATCTTTAGGGAGTTGATAGGCCATATTATGGAAGTGTATGTTGATGATATGATTGTCAAGTCAATGAATGATGAAGACCATATTCCTTACTTGTCTCGCTGTTTCGAAGTATGCCGTAAACATAAACTCAAACTGAATCCAAACAAGTGTTGCTTTGGGATTCGAAGTGGCAAGTTTCTTGGATATTACGTTTCAGAGAAAGGCATTGAGGTCAATCCAGAGAAAGTCCAAGCTATTGTTGATATGCAGCCTCCGAGAAACAAGCGAGAATTCCAAAGACTGACTGGCCGACTGGCGGCACTGAGTAGGTTCATTTCAAGATCCACTGATCGGGCTATACCTTTTTTCAGGACATTGAGAAAGGCCAGCCACCTTGGCTGGACCGAGGAGTGCGATAGGGCATTTTCCGACTTGAAGACATATTTGAGCACTCCTCCGGTCATGGTGAGCCCGACATGTCATGAACCCTTAGGATTGTATCTGGCCGTGTCAGAAGCCGCAGTCAGCGCAGCGCTGGTAACCATTGGGGACGATATTCATCGGCCCGTTTACTACATTAGCCATTCCTTGGTACCAGTTGAAACAAGATACACAACCTTGGAGAAGTTCATATTGGCCTTGCAGAAAGCGATAGCAAAGCTTAGGCATTATTTCGAAGGCCGCAAGGTGTATGTGTATACCGATCAGCCTTTAAAGGCAGTATTAAGCCAGGCGGATTCAAACGAGAGGTTGGCTAAATGGAAGATCAAGATCAGCTCCATGTACCTGGAATTCGTTCCCCGAAGGGCCATCAAGGCTCAAGTCCTTGCGGATTTCGTGGTCGAAATGACCCGATCGCTTATATTTTTAAATCAAGAGAACGACCGGTGGGTCATATATGTTGATGGATCGACCTTCGGGGGCAGGGGAGCGGGCATCACCCTCATTACACTTCAGGGCGACGTCATCCACTCCGCGGTCAAGTTCTCATTCTCTGGGACAAACAACGTGGTGGAATACGAAGCCGTACTGTCGGGGATGACCTTAGCTCAGAGGATGGGAGTTGGTAAAGTGCGAATGTTCTCAGACTCCAAGCTGGTGGTGGAGCAGTTCGCAGGAAGATTCGAGGCGCATGAGCCAACCATGAAATTATATCATGCGAAGGTCGTGGAGTTAGCAAAGAAGTTTCGGGAGTTCTCACTCGACCACGTGCCTAGAGAACAAAACAAGGTGGCTGATGCACTAGCTAGATTGGCTGCAGGCTTGCCAGACATTGGACCAGGCACGGTATCGGTCTATATTCAGGATAGACCTTCGGTTGATATTCCTGCGACCGAACAGTCATTCGATGAGGTGGGGGCCCTGTGCCACGAACTCCAAGATTTAAAGATCAATGCCATTGGCTCCCCAGAAGTTGCCACGTGGATGACCCCTTTCGTCAAATATCTAACCAACGGTCATCTACCAGATAATGCAACAGAAGCCAGGAAGATTGAAACCCGGGCGACACGATGTGTGCTCAACGAAGGGCACCTATTCAAGAAAAGCTTTGAGGGACCGCTCTTGCGATGTCTATCCCCATTGGAGGCTGAAGCCGTCATGATTTATGTTCATGAGGAGATATGCGGAATACATTCTGGAGCCCGATCTCTATATTATCGTGTTGTAAGAGCTGGTTATTTCTGGCCAACGCTCCTTGAGGATACAAAGAAGTACACAAGACGCTGCGCTGTTTGCCAACATCATTCTCCAGTCCCTCAATTGCCGGGGGCACCTTTTTCGATGACCCCACTCCCTTTCCCATTTGACAGGTGGGGGATTGATATCCTGGGACCATTCCCTCGATTGGTCCAGCAGCGCAAGTTTTGCATAGTGGCAGTGGAGTATTACACAAAGTGGATCGAGGCTGAAGCGGTTGCCATCATTTCTGAAAAAGTGGTAAAGCATTTCCTATTGAGGAACATCATAAGCCGCTTTGGGGTACCTCGAGCTTTTGTATCTGATAATGGACTTCAATTCCGCGGTAAAGCCGTTCGGGATCTTTGCATCAAATTGGGTATCGCTCAACACTTCTCATCGGTGGCCCATCCCCAGACCAACGGATTAACTGAGGTCTCCAACAAAGTCATCCTGAAAGGGTTGAAAACTAAGTTGGAGGATTTAGGGGGAAAGTGGTCCGATCATATTTACGAGGTATTATGGGCTTACCGCACCACACCCCTATCAACGACCCAGGAGTCTCCATTTTCTTTGGTGTATGGATCTGAAGCGGTCAGTCCAGTGGAGGTAGCCATAAGATCCCCTCGGATAACCCAGTATGATGAGCATTTGAATAATGAGCGAAGATCTTTGGATTTGGAGATGATTGAAGAGAAGAGAAACGCCATTTATGCACGCATGTGTGCTTATCAAAGAACAATGGAGCGAGCTCACAACAAACGAGTTGTGCCCAGGGAATTCTCAGAAGGCGACCTTGTTCTCAGGAGCGTAAGGGTTCAGAGAAATGTGGGGAAGCTGGACAGAAATTGGGAAGGGCCCTATCGGGTCAAGAAGAACCTGGGCGCTGGGGCCTATAAGCTCGAAGATTTGGATGGAGATGAGATCCCCCGAACTTGGAATGTACTGAACTTAAGGCGTTATTTCATATAAAGCGTTTGACATATATGGTAATTCTGAACTTTAAAACGTTTCATATGCTTGAATAAGTTTACAAATGAATGCAATACAAAGTATTTCTAGCTATGATGGACCGATCTTGGAGTTAGATTTTCTGGACGGGTTTGGACTGGTGACTGTAGCGATCATCCACAAGGCTCCCAAGTTGTGTGACCGCTCTAACAAGTCAGTTGCTTCCATGATTGCCGAGTGCTTAGATGAATCGTATACTCCCAGAACTCACTACGAATTCAATTCTTTCTCCAAACGGCACTCATCACCTAGAGGTAGCCCTTGCTTCATTAAACTTGATCTACAGCAAGAAACCAGGACAGAATTAACCTGTTGAATGCGAGCCAGAGCCCGCCATGGGACTTTTTTAAGAACCGGGGCTTTGACAGAGAACATGTCACAGGACTCATGAAGAACCATGGCACTACGCCAGAATCTTGACATTCCGTTGGACGGACTCAAGCGAGATCTCATGGTATGGTCGGGGTTTTCCTAGCTTAATAAGCTTGATGAAGTTCGAAGTTATTTGGTGAAGACCGTTCGGGCCACACTCGGCTTAAGCCCCGACCTTACACTTGGAATTAATTCGGTGAATTTTATGGAAGAAGGAAAACTGTGCGCAAAGTAAAATTTACAGTTGAGATTTGACAAAAGAAGCATTCTTATTAAGAGAGTTGGAGTTTACAAATACAACAGGGAAGAAAAGGAAGTTATGTCCTAATCTATCTGCCCTTCTTCCTTGTCTGCTCCACCAGATTTATCTGCAATCCAGGTCTTGAGATCCTCCAGCTTTTTCCCCCTTTCTTCAACTATCTCGTTGACCGATGTCTCCATCAGGTCAAAAAGTGGATAGTTGGGATCTGAATCTAGCGGGGGTTCGTCCAGTTCGGGGATCTCACAGAAGTTGCCGTCCTTGGTCAGCGGGTCAAGTGTCTCCCAATGTTCGTCTTCGGAATCCAGACCAAACTTGCTAACTATTTGATCCTTCATGTTGTCCATGTATTGGGAGACGTTCGGTCCATAGACATTTGCCGCTAAAGCAAACATCAATGGCGATCGGGCAAAACCCAACAGTGCTTCCCGAACCGCGCTTTCCGTTGACCCTTGAACTCTGGCCAGGTCTTCTTTGAGCGCTTCCCGCTCTTCTTTCAAGGCCGTCTTCTCATCTTGGGATTGCAGAAGGAGCCTGTTACTCTCGTCAGATAACTCTTGTATCTGACGCTCCAGCTCCAAAACTCGGGCCGTGGCGGAGTTTGCTGCTGCTTGGGCCTCCCCCGCCTTTGAGGCAGCCAAGGACAGCTCTGTGCCCGCTCCAAGCAGCTCCCCGTTCAAACGGTCCCGATCGGCTCGGACCGCCTCCAAGTCCTTTTGCTTGATCTCAACTTGCCGTTGAGCTAGGGCAAGTTGGATCTCCAACTCTTGAGTGGCCGAAGAGGCGCTTCGGCTGAGTTGGACGGCAGAGGCCAGATCCATGGCCCTTCTATGAGACTGCAACAACCGAGCGGGATTAAAACATGTACCCGATCATGGACTTAAGATAAANGCTCTGTGCCCGCTCCAAGCAGCTCCCCGTTCAAACGGTCCCGATCGGCTCGGACCGCCTCCAAGTCCTTTTGCTTGATCTCAACTTGCCGTTGAGCTAGGGCAAGTTGGATCTCCAACTCTTGAGTGCCGAAGAGGCGCTTCGGCTGAGTTGGACGGCAGAGGCCAGATCCATGGCCCTTCTATGAGACTGCAACAACCGAGCGGGATTAAAACATGTACCCGATCATGAATTTAAGATAAAATCAACTTACCACAGCTTGGGATTCCAGATAGGCGGACACCAAGTTGGGGAGGGAGCCATCAATACCGGGCAGGTTTTTCTTTCCCAAAAGCCGGTATTCCTCAAGCTTGGTATGCTTCCATGATGGGGGAACCCTCTTCGGTCCCCGGGCCTTTAAAACAGAGGTCACCATCTCCTGGATCGCCCCGCGAATGGCCTCTGTGTTGGACGAGGACGGGGCCGGTTTATCCCCGATAGTGACCCCTTTCGTGGGGATCGGGGCTGCGGGCCTGCTGACCGTTGACCGCAGCCTTTTGTACTGCTTCGGGGCCTCCTCTTCATGGCCCCGCTTGCTTGTTGACGCAGAAGCCGATGGTCTCTACACCCTATCCCCTAAACTGGACGAGGGGCGGACATCCTCCACCTGAATCGACCCCTGCAGCAATAACCGCACGACGTTAAGATCCAGAGGGGAATTATTCCCGATCCTATACATGGCAGGAAGGCCTAATGATCGTATCCTCTTAGAGATAACCTCGTCCACCTCATCCATTGATCGGGGCTCGGGTATGTGGCTGCTGGAACTCCCGGACGACCTTGATGGCCCGACAGCCACGCGAGGTTTGGACTTTGTGGCCTGCAGATGGGCCTCCTTTTGGGTTTTTGACTCAGCAGCCACAGCAGCTAATCGGTTCGCGGACATGGTGTCAGTAGAATCTGCAAAAAGAAAATAATGAGGATCAGGAAGTATGAATTGGAAAGGGCCAAGTCGTACCCGAGTCTTCTGACTCAGACGAGTCAGAGCTGGAGGAAAAACCCATCGGTGCAGTGGCCCCTTTCCTTCCTGCTACCCCGATCTCTATTAGCTTCTTCTCCCGATGGATGTCAATTCTCTTCAGACGCCGTTCGGGAGGAAGATGCATTGCCAAAGTATCGGCAATATTTGGGTGGGAAGGATTGAACCGATATCGGTCCAACTTCCCAATGTTCGGGTGCGTTGTTAGGAAGGTAACTTTCAGCAACTCCTCTCTCGGGATGTCTATCCAGACATAGCAAGATTCTCATTCATGTAGAGAATCTTCCTTGTCGACGATAACACAATCCTTCGTTCGGGTAGCTATGTGATATAGCTTACGACCTCCTAACAACCTTCGGCCCACACGGGATCCTACCACGAACAGATTGAAAAAATGCCTGAGGGTTGGTTCTACCCTCTGTTTATGGCAATAAAAAATAAAGGCGACAATGTACACATAACTGCCGGGAAAAGAGCAAAAGTCGGGAAAGGGTGCAGGGGGAATCGCAGGCCTGATCTGAGGGAAGCATAACTAACAGGAATGGCGCTAGCCGGAACGTTCATCTCAGCAGGAAGGAAACACGGAACGTCTTCCTTCCCCCTCCAGATGGGGTAATGGGGTGGAATGGAAAACTTAGTCCTAAAGGCCTCAAGGTCCATGGAAATAATGTCAGGATATCTAGATCTACGGGGTGCTATGGAGGATTACCTTGAAGATTGAAATGAAATCTGGAGATGAGCAGCGGTTGAGCGAGAATCGCCGGAGATTTCAAAGTCTAGGCAGTCGATTGCAGATTGTGATAATGGCTGCACAAAGGAAAAGTCCTGACTTTTATATCGCGTATTGCCCAATCACAGGATGACACGTCATCTCTGCAGGCGGCTGCAGTCTGACAGTCTGCCCCCTTTGGAATATGAAAAGGCGTTAGATGCTGCAGAGCCTAAAATTACGCCCCTACCATTCTACTATTCTGGATTTCAAATTCAAAAATCCACTTCAGGAAATCTCTAAGTGATGGATCGGTCCACAGGGACGCCATTACGATCGA
This sequence comes from Utricularia reniformis, assembly GCA_009725065.1. Lineage (NCBI taxonomy): Eukaryota > Viridiplantae > Streptophyta > Magnoliopsida > Lamiales > Lentibulariaceae > Utricularia > Utricularia reniformis. The sequence continues at coordinate 565,462 of RWGZ01000488.1, forward strand.
TTCGGGTACGAGTTTCCGAAGTTGTGATCAGGCACAATGGCACACTCGATTATTGATCGAACCCCGGTCACCACCAAGGTGGCGACGGAGTCCGAGGAGCTAGTGATGAGATCATCGGAACCCGATATCCCGAACAGGGTCAGGACCGGCCTGGGCCATGGCGGCCCAGGCAAGTGAGCCGAACTTGGAGGCCCAGATCAGCAGAGGGCCTATTTATATCGCTTGACCCGATCGGTCACATTTAGCGATCGAACCCGAGCCGTGGGGCCCAGCTCCCCACATACGCCCAGACCGATCTGTCCATTTCTTGCAGGCGCTACTTCGGGCCATCCTCATGCGTCATATGCGACAAAAACCCGCGACAAACTGGTCAGTAGCGTGGTTTGGCAATAGATGTAAGCCGCTAGAAACCAAAGAGTAGCCGGCTGGCAGCGTCGAAAGGACCGGAGCCATGCAGCTACAGGGGCTATTTCCGGCGGTTGTTTCGCCTGACGTTAGCCGACCTAGTAGCAAAGGACAGGCGCAAAACGACACCCTACTGTACATAGTACAGTGGTAGTATAAAAGGACATAGAGGGAAGGAAAAAAAGGATGGATTCCGATTTTGGTTTTCTCCAGGAAGCTTGAGCTTTATAACTTACTCTCGATTTATTTTCGATTATCTTCCCTCTCCTTGTGGTCAATCATAAACATGTATTGTACAATGATGAATTTGATTAGTGAACAGGCTGAGGGCACTTCTTTCAGCCCTTAGCCAAGTGGTTTTTTCCTCGACTCCGAGGTTTTCCACTCTAAAAATCTGTTTGCCTCCT